>JAQZBX010001820.1:0-78251 GCA_029593785.1 Cabassous unicinctus | reverse complement strand
GCAAGGCTTGTAATACTGAAAACAAAAAAATATTGTTGAAAAAAGTAAAGAAGACCTAAATAAATGGAAAGACCCCCCATGCTCATGAATTAGTAGACTTAATATTGTTACTATGACAAGTGTTCAATAAATACATAAAAAAGATGTTAGTGAAAATGGAATCAAAACCTCAATGAAATATCAATTCTACTTGGATGGGTATAATTTTTTTAAAAAGAAGTTTCTCTTCTGAATATTTATGCAAAACCTCTCAACAAAATACTGACTAATCAAGAAATGAAATAAAAAAGCAAATAAACAGAAATACTGGCAAATCATATCCAACAGCACATTAAAAGAATTATACACCATGACCAAGAAGGTTTTATCATAAGTATGCAAGGGTGGTTCAATATAAGAAAATCAATTGATACAATACGCCACATTTATAAAAATGAAAGGGAAAAACCCATGATCACTTTGATTGATGAAGAAAAGGCAATTGACAGAAAACCAACATAATTTCTTGATCAATACACTTAGAAAAATAGGTATAGATGTTGTTTTAGTTTGCTAGGCTGTCTAAAGCAGATGCTGTGAAATGGGTTGCCTTTTTCTTTTTTTAGGAAATACCGGGATTTGAACCTGGGACCTTGTACATGTGAAGTGCATGATCAACAACTGAGCTGCACCTGCTCTACAAAATGGGAGGACTTTTAACAATGTGACTTTATTCCCTTACAGTTTGAGGCCCAGAGAATGTCCCAATCAAGACACCATCAATGTGATGCTTTCTTCCTGGAGACCGGCTGAGAGCAAGCCTTGGGTCCTCTGCCACATGGTGAGTCAAATAGCAGCAACCACTGATCTCTCCCTTCTCATCTCAGTTTTGTTGCTTTCAGGTTATTACTTATATGACTTTTATCTTAATCTGAATTTCATTCTTTTATTAAGGATTCCAGTAACAAGATTAAGAATCCCCCCGAATGAGGTGAGCCAGATATTAAAATGCTACTCAGCAAAAGATCCCACTTACAATGAGTCCACAACCACAGAAGTGCATTTATTTTATGGAAATGATTTTCTGTGGTGCATGCAATTTCAAACCATCACAGAAGGAAAATTCCTCAGCATGTAAAGGGCATATATGAAAAACTCACAGTTTACAACATACACAATGGTGAAAGGATGAAAGCTTTCCTTCTAAAATCAGGAATAAAAAAAGATACCTACTGTCATCATTATTATTCAGTATTATAGTAGAAATTCTATTCAGAGCAGTTAGGCAAGAAAAAGAAATAAAAGGCATCCAATTTGGAAAAGAAGAAACAAATTTGTCACTATTTGCAGATGACATGATCC
Source organism: Cabassous unicinctus (assembly GCA_029593785.1). Lineage (NCBI taxonomy): Eukaryota > Metazoa > Chordata > Mammalia > Cingulata > Chlamyphoridae > Cabassous > Cabassous unicinctus. The sequence goes on along the minus strand of JAQZBX010001820.1, from coordinate 76,910 downwards.
TATATATAGAAAGTCCCAAAAGATCTACATCATGGTTGCTAGAGCTAATAAATGAATTCATCAAAGTGGCAGAGCACAATATCAAGTTGGAAGCAACCCAAGTGTCCATCAATGGATGAATGGATAAACACAATGTGGCATATACATACAGTGGAATGAAGTATTGACCTATGTGACAACATGGATGAATCTCAAAGACCATATGCTGAGTGAAGTAAGCCTGCCAATATTGGACAAATACGGCATCGTCTCACTGATATGATCTAAGTTTATTGTGCAGACTCATAGAGGTAGAGTCTGGAAGATAGGTTGCCAGGAGGTAGAAAGGAAGTAGAGAGTGTTGAGTCAAGGCTCTATCTGGTCAGATTCTATGGTAAGTTGGATAGGGAAGGATTGGCAGTGGATGGAGGTGATGGTGGTCCAACAATGTGATTGGGGTTGATGATGCTGGGTTGTGAGTGTTAGTAGGATTGGGTGGTATGATAAGGTATCCATAGAGTTGTGGGGAGGGCTGGAGAAAGGAACAGGTGAACTATGTGTTGGTTGAGGACTGTGGTTGAGAATACAATTTTGAGGATGTTCTTTTGACAACTATGGCAGGGAAGGGTCAAAGGTGTAGGGTGTCAGTAGTGGAGAAATGTGTGGGGAAGGGTTCTCCTGTGGCATGACTTCATCAAAAATGAATGTGTTCATGTGAACATTGGGTGTTATCTCAGTGGGTAGAGACCACATAGTAAACAAGTAAATTTTAAATTCCTACCCTGGGGAGTCCTGCTATGTCCTCTAATAGAGTGGGAAGGATCTCTAGAGTACATAGGCATTGCTTAATAAAATAAAACAGACCAATACTCCAAGCCCTTTATATTAATGCTTGTTCTTATGAACCTTATTATTGTAAAATTAAAACTTAGCCTAATAATATCTATTGCCTAAGAGTTACCACTGGAAAACCTCCTTGTTACACAAATGCAGCCTCTGTCTAAGCCAAATTCATCAAATTAACTCACTACCTTGCTCACTACATGGGGCATGATTTCTGGGGATGAGCCTCCCTGGCACTGAGGGATTATTACCAAGTGGCAGCCAATGATGCATTTGGAAAAGACCTTGACCAAAAGGGAGAAACATTAAATACAAAAGAGTTTTTATGTCTAAGAGATTTCAGAGTGAGACAGAGGCTTTTCCAGAATTTACCTTATCCACAACTCAGGCAGATCTCACTAACTGCCACAGTAAACAAAGCCTCAAACAAGGTTGCTGCTGAGGACTTTAGAGACATCTGGGCACTATATACAAGTCAGACAACCCTAGGAAGTCAGCACCCCAATGGTGGGCTTTAACTTGGAATATATGATAACCTATTTCCCCACTGGTACAGAGTTAGGCTCATTTATAATTTCCCAACACATGATTTTTCTATACCTTTTATTTGAACCTATAATTAGCCCTATACCCATTAAATATATGTTCCAGAGACTTATATCTTCAGTCTTTTCATATTCTGGTTGAATCCTAAATCTCAGCATAGTTGCAGCCAACACCTACTCTCCAGTATATTGAACTCACCCAGGACAACACACCCAATAAAATGGTGGACAAACCCCATCCCAAAATTAAAGGGTATCTATAACTGCAAGCAAAACAGTTCTTTCCATCTAACCCATAAGATCTATGTCCCCTCTCAATCTGAATCAGAGCAGGCATTACTTTCCCCAAATCCTCAAGAATGAGGAATGAACAAATATAAGGAGGGAATGTGACCATGGACCATACTAAACTTATTATTGTAGTAATGGAAGAGCTTGTAACACTGATATAAAGATAATTCTTATCAGAGGTTTTTTTTGGGGGGGAGGGAAGAATAGGTGGCACATAAGGCTTTTTTAGTGCATTGGAATTGTTCTGCACAATATTGCAATGATGGACACAGGACATTGTACATTTTGTCAAAACATATAAAATTGTATGGTGCAAAGTAAAAACCATAATATAAACTATAGACCATGGTTAGTAACAAAGCTTCATTATTTTTTCAATATTTTTTAATCTTACTCATGTAAGATGTTATTAACAGGGAAAATGTGAGAGGCAGGGGATATGGGTAAATGAGAATCCCCTATATTTATTACGTAACTTTTCTGTAATTTAAAACTTCTTTAAAAATAAAGTTTAAAAAATAGAAAAAAAACACAATGACATATCATTTCATACAAACTATAATGGCTATTATTAAAAAATGAAAATTATATATGTTGGAGAGGATATGGGGAAATAGGAACACTCATTTTTTGCTCCTGGGAATGTAAAATGGTGCAGCTGCTGTGGAAGTTTGGCAGTTCCTCATGGAGCTTACTATACAAGTGCCATAAGATCCAGCAATCCTGCTCCTAGGTATGCACCCAGAAGTATGGAAAGCAGAGTCTGCAACAGATATTTGCACACCAATGTTCATAGCAGTATTATTCACAATTGCCAAAAGATAGAAGAAACTGAAGTGTTCGTCAACAGATGTATAAACAAAATGTGATATAGACATAAAATGGAATCTTTTCATTAAAGAGAAATGAAGTCTTGATGCATGTGACAATATGGATGAACTCTGTGTACATTTTGTTGACTGAAATAAGCCAGGCACAAGAGGACAAATACTGCATGATCTTTGTGATATGAGCTAATTATAATAAGCAACCAAATAAGCAAAATTTGTTTAATGTAAGTTACCAGGTACTATATTGGTGTTAGAGAATGAGGAGGAATTGGTGCTTAATTTTTACAGGATTTGTATATAGGTTGATTGCAAAAGTTTGGAAATGGATGATGGTGATGGCAGCACATTATTGTGAATGTAAGTAAGAGCACTGAATTACATTGGTGAATGTGGTTCAAAGGGGAAATGTTAAGTCATATATGTTACTAGACTAAAATTTAAACATAAAACATAAGACTAAGCAAAACTGTGAACCTTATTGTAGATGATGGACTACAGTTCATAATACAAGTGGAAGAATATTTTCTCATGTATATAACAAATGTACAGCACTAATACAAGATGTTAATACTAGGATGGTATATGGGGAAAAGTACACCTAATGTAAACTATGGACTATAGACAATAGTACAATTTTAATAATCTTACATCCATTGTAACAAATAACTCTTTTTTAGTTCTTTGGTTTTTAAAGAAGCTTTAGATTACATGAATGTTACATAAAAAATATAGGGGATCCTCATGTCCCCACTCTCTCCCACTCCCACACTTTCCCACATTAACAACATCGTTCAGTAGTGTCGTATATTTGTTACAATTGATGAACACATATTGAAGCATTGCCACTGACCATGGACTATAGTTTAAATTATAGTTTACACTATAGTTTACACTCTGACCTGTACTATTTTATAGGTTATGACAAAATGCATAATGGCCTGCATCCGTCATTGTCATGTCATACAGGACAATTACATTATCCCCAAAATGCATCCATGTTACATCTATTCTTCCCTCTCCTTCAGAAACTCTGTGGCCACTGCTTTTATATCAATGATAAAAGTTCTTCCATTCCTAGAACAGTAATAAGTCAATAATAGAATAATAATCAGTGTACTTTAGTCCATTGTTCATTCCCTAATCTTGTAGATTTAGGGATGGTGATGTCCACTCTGTTTCTAAGTGAGAGGAGGCTTAGATTCCATGCAGCAGTTGGATGGAACTACCTTGTTTGCAGTTGCAGACACTCTCTGTTCCTTTTGGTGAGCCTTGTACATTATCATATCACTGTTAGTTGTCCTAGATGAGTCCAATGAACTAGAGAGTATGTGTTTCAACTCTGCTGAAATTCAAGACTTAACTGATACATGAACAGACCAAAGATTTAAGTCTCTGGAACATATATTTAACAAGCATAGTGCTAATTACAGGTTCAAATAAAAGGGACAGAAGAGCCATGTGTAGGGAAACTAGAAATGAGTCTAACTCTGTTACACTGGGGAGCATAAATTCCAAATAAGGCCCACAGACAGGGTGCCAAACTCCTGAGCTTGTCTGCCCTTTAAAGAGCAGGCAATTATATATATATATAAAAAAAGGCTGTGGTAGTTTCAATCTTTTGTGGATGCCAGAAAGTTATGTTCTTAAATTGGGCCATTTATTTGGGGTAAGAACCCTTTGACTGGATTGGATTTAGGTGAGAGACATTTGATTGGATTCCTTCAGTGAGGTGTAACCCAGGGTGAGTCTTATTACTTCTGCTGCAGTCCTTTATAAATGGGAAATTGGAGGCTACAGAGACAGAGAAAAAAGCTGTGGAAAATAAAGAAACACCCAGAATCTGAGAGAGAAGGCCCAGGGATCCAGAAGATGAAATCAATGGAACATTAATACTGACAGGAGCCACTGAAGCCAGAAAATGAAAGCAATGAGGCCTGGAGGTGAGCTGAGAGATGAGCAGAAACCACCATGTGCCTGATCACCAAAGCTGCAGCTCAGGGAGAGAGCATCTCCTGATGATGCCTTGATTTGGACACTTTCACATCCTTGGAAATTTAAGCTTATAAGTTAATAAAACCCCACTGTGAAAACCAATGCATTTGCCATATATTGCCTTGGAAGCCTTTGGAAAAATTAAACAAGTGCTATCCTCAATTGTAAAAAATGTTCCACAGCAATTCAAGGTGTTGCTGGATGGGTGATGAATGGGAGTCCTGATTTTATCAATGACTGTTCTGTATATCTACAAAATCTCTAATAAAAAAATTACAAAAAAACTTAAGGATTTTAAGTTGAATTTCTGGTTGTGGACAAACATAGACAAGACAGAATTAAATAATCCATTTTAAGGGCTATATAAAATTTATATTATCTTTGTTAGGTAATTAATTTTTAGCCTCATTAAATCTCTTTGATACTATAGATCATCACTAATATCTTATTGAAATCAATACTATATGAGTTTAATCATTTAAAAAAATATGTTTCATGCAGTGTTGCTACACCTGCTCTATGTAGGAATTTCCTATATCCAACCACATCAGGTCTATGATTTAATCAAGATTCAACAGAATACCTAAGACTTATATATTTACTATATAATCTTATAAATATGAATCAGAAAACTGATTTGATTTATTATTCATGAAACTGTGACTTTCATTCCTGATATAAGTAAGCTTCCATCTGACTCATTATGTATGTATATATGCAAATATTTCAAGTCTAACAGAAATGCCAAAATGGGCAAATACTAAGAAAAGTCCTAAAGATTGAACTTGTGAAAAAGTCCTTTATATTATGGTAGGTAAAAAGGAAATTCAACCCTATATAACAATCTCTAAAGTATTATTTAAGAAAATTTTAAAAATACTAACATGGTTTGTATTAATTAATTGCTATGTAAATTCCAACTGTGTTATATGTTGATTTCCTTTAATAATAATGACCTCTGTTTTAACTTATGTACCCAAAATTTCATGTATTTTCCAAGAATATGGTAAAAAAGTGTTTAGAATAAAAATTATAATAGAGACAACAGAAATAACAACAGTGACAAGAAATAACTCACTTTTTAAAAGATAAATTTTATTTATTTATTTTTTAAATACTTAGATAACATAAATGTTACAAAAAAATTATAGGGATTTCCATATGCCCCACCACCTACATCTCCCACAACCTCCCACATATTCATCCTTCATTACAGTGGCATATCACCTGCAATGAATATACACATCTTGGGGCTTTGCCATTAAGAATGGACCATAGTTCACATTGTAGACCACACACTCTCCCACACCATTCTGCATGTTATATGATGATATAAAATGGCCTATGTCTGTTGTTGCAATGTCACACAGGATAATTCCCAAGTCCCAAAAAATCCCCTGTATTACAACTGCTTTGCCTTCTCTCTGCCCCCAGAGCATCCAGTGGCCACTGGCTCCACATTAATGTAATTTCTTCCACTTCTTGAATCACAATATGTCTATAATAGAAAACCCGTAAGTCCTCTCTAGTCTATAGTTCTTCCCTCAATCCTAAGGAGTCTGGGATGTTGATGTCCACTCCACTTCCAATTGAGAGGGGTCTTACATCCCATGGATATGATGGATGGGATTATCCTGCCTGCAGCTGCAGACTCTCTGCATTCCATGGGATGGCTGTTGTCCATCATTATCTTCCCATCAGGTGTCCTGGGTGAGTCCATTAAGCTGTAGAGTAGGAGTTGCAGCTCCACTGAGATTCCAGGCCCAGCTGGCCCATGGACAACCCAAAGACTCCAGTCTCTAAATGTACACCTACAAACACCAGCACCATGTATAGGTTTGAATAGACTCTCTTATACCCAACCTCCTCCCCCTTTCCTCACTCCATACTAAAACATTTTTGTATGTGGATGGTAGCATTGTTATAAAAGATATAAAGATAGTGAAACAGAGCTACTAAACATTGTCAATGGTTTATAGTATGGTTTACATTTTAGACCGTACAGTTTCATAAATTTTCATATTTACCATGTCCTGTGTCCATTACTGTAAGGTAATGAAAAACATTTCAGCTGACCACTAAATACCCCCTGTTTGATCTATTCTGTTCTTCCTTCCCCATCCCCCCAGGACCCATGACGACTCCCTGGCTTGACTCTATGGATGACAAGATTCATAGTTACATGCAACAAGAGGTCTTGACACACTGGTTTATCGTCCCCTATTAGGAACTGCCCTTGCTCTTCAGAGATGCCCACCTGTCCATTTCTGAGCAAATCGTTCATCCCAAAGATGGGACTCCATCTCCTTCCCGCTCATTGTGTTGGTCTCCACCCACTGATACAACACATTATGACAGGAAGGACACTCACACACTCCCTAGAAGCCTGCTCCAGATGCACCCTGACCCGAATGCCCCCCAACACCCTAAACTAGTGACACTTCTTTGTCATATTGCCATAAGAGCATTCCCACCTCTGTACATTCAATCTCATACCCACAAGTCCCAAGTGTTCACCTGGTCCCTCTCCCATCTCTCCCTCCAGTATCCTGGATATTATAACCCACCCTTCCCAATCTACCCATCTGTCAACCCTGCACCAACAAACCCAATAATGTCACTACCCAACTGTCCTATCCCTTCAATATGCAACTACACTCTATCACTTTACCATAGATTACATCCATATGGGTGATGGCTCACAACTTTCTCTTCTCTTTCTCTTTCTTATAAACCTCTCTTTCAGACAATAGTTCTCAGTGACTGTTCAATTTCATTAATTCTTATCAGTGAGATCATGTACTGCTCATCTTTCAATGCCTGGCTTGCTTCGCTCAATATAAGGTCTTCAAGATTCATCCATGTTATCCGTGTATTAGCACTTTATTCCTTCTAACAGCTGAGTGATATTTCATTGTATGTATGTACACATTTTGTTTATCCATTCATCTGTTGATGAGCACCTGGGTTGATTCCAACTTTGGCAATAGTGAACAAAGCCAGTCTGAACATTGTTGTGCATATATCTGTTTGAGTTTTTGCTTTCAATTCTTCTGGGAATATACCCAGCAGTGGAATTACTGGATCATACGGAAGATCTATAGTTAGTTTTTTGAAGGAATGCCAAACAATCCTTCACAGTGGGTGGACCACTCCACAATCCCACCAGCAGTGGATTAGGGATCCCATTCCTCCACATCCTCTCCAACACTTATAGTCTCCAGTCACCATTATAATGGGTGTAAGATGGTATCTCATTGTAGTTTTGATTTGCATTTCCCTAATAGCTAACATTGTTGATCATTTTTTCATGTGCTTTTTAGCCATTTGTATTTCTTACTTGGAGAAGTGTCTTTTCAGGTCAATTGCCCATTTTTAAATGGGTTGTTTGTCTTTATTTTCGAGGTGTAAGATTCCTTTATATATGCAGGATATTAGGTTCCTATGATATATATGGTTGTCAAATATTTTGTCCCATTGGGTAGGCTGCCTTTTTATTTTCTTGATAACGTCCTTTGAGATGCAAAAGTTTTTAATTTTGAGGAGATCCCATTTATCTATTTTTTCTTTTGCTGCTCGTGCTTTGGGTGTGAAGTTCTTGAAATCATTTCCTATTACAAGGTCTTCTAGATGCTTCCCTACATTATCTTCCAACATCTGTATTGTCTTGGCTCTTAATTTTAGTTCTTTGATCCAGCTTGAGTTGACATTTGTTTAAGGTGTGAGATGGTGTTCCTCTATCATTCTTTTGGATATGGATATCCACTTTTCCAGGCACCGCTTCGTTGAAGTGGTCATTGTCTCCCAACTGAGTGGGCTTGGTGGCCTTGTCAAATATCAGATAACTGTATATGCGAGGATTTATATCAGAACTCTATATTTGGTTCCATTGGCCGGTACATCTACCCTTATGTCCATACCATGCAGTTTTGACCACTGTAGACTTGTAGTATGTTTTAATGTCAGGTAGTGTGATACCTCCAACTTCAATTTTCTTGTTCAATATGGCTTTGGCAATTCTGTGTCCCTTACCCTTCCAAATAAATTTTATAGATAATTTTTCCAATACCTTAAAAAATACAGTGTTGACTTTTATTGGGATTGCATTAAATCTGTAGATTATTTTGGGTAGGATAGACATCTTAATGATGTTTAGAATTCCTATTCATGAACAGGGAATATTCTTCCTTTTATTTAAGTCTTCTTTGATTTCCTTTAATAGTGTTGTGTAGTTTTCTGTATATAAGTCCTTTACATCTTTAGTTAATTTTTTTCTTAAGTATTTGATTCTTTCAGTTACTATTGTAAATGGTATTTTTTTCTTGATTTCCTCCTCAGATTGTTTGTTATTGGTGTACAGAAATGCTACTGATTTTTGAGCATTAATATTATATCCTGTGACATTACTGAACTACTTTATAAGTTCTAGAAGTTTGTTGTAGATTATCTGGGCTTTCTATGTATAGAATCATGTCACCTGCAAATAATGAAATTTTTACTTCTTCTTTTCCAATTTGAATGCCTTTTATATCTTTTTCTTGCCTCAGTGCTCGAGCAAATACTTCTACGACAATGTTAATTTAAATAGGGGTGGTGATAGTGGGCATCCTTGCCTTGTTCTTGATCTCAGAGGAAAGGCTTTTAGGATTTCACCATTGAAGATGATGTTAACTTTGGGTTTTTCATATATACCCTTTATCATGTTCTGAAGGTTTCCTTCTCTTCCTATATTTTGCAGTGCTTTTATCAGGAAAGGGTGGTGTATTTTGTCAAATGCTTTCTCTGCATCTATAGAGATGATCATGTCATTTGTTTCTTTCAATCTGTTATGTGGTGTATTCCATTGATTGATTTTCTTATGTTGAACCATTCTTGCATACCTGGGATGAAACTCACTTGGTCAAGGTGTATAATTCTTTTGATATGTTTTGATATGTTGTTGAATATGCGATTAACAGGTATTTTTTGAGGATTTTAGCATCTAGGTTCATTAGAGAAATTGGTCTGTAGTTTTCCTTTCTTGTGTTATCTTGGTTTGGCTTTGGTATTATGGAAATGTTGGCATCATAGAATGAGTTAGGCAATGTTCCTTCCACTTCTGTTGTTTGGAAGAGCTTAAGCAGAATTGGTGTTAGCTCTTTCACAGCAGAATTCAGCTGTGAACCATCTGGTCCTGGGCTTTTCTTAGTTGGAAGGTTTTGGATGACTGAATCTATCTCTTTACTTGTAATTGGGCTTTTGAGTTCATCAATTTCTTCTTCGATCAATGTAGGCTGCTTGTGAGTTTCTAGGAATTTGTCCATTTCTCTAAATTATCATTCTTGTTGGCATATGATTTTTAAAAGTATTGTCTTATGATACTCTTTATTTCTCTGGGGTCAGTAGTGATATCCTGTTCCTCATTCCTTATTTTTTGTATTTTCACCTGCTCTCTCTTTTTCTTTGTTAGTCTGGCTAAGGGTTTGTCAGTTTTATTGATATTCTCGAAGAATCAGCTTTTGGTTTTGTTTATTTTTTCTAGTGCTTTCTTGTTTTCTATTTCATTTAGTTCTGCTCTAATCTTTGTTATTTCCTTCTTTCTACTTCCTTTGGGGTTAGTTTGTTGTTGTTTCTCCAATTCCTCCTGGTGTGCAGTTAGGTCTTCAATTTTAGTTCTTTCTTCTCTTTTAATGTATACTTTTATGGCTATGATTTTCCCACTCAGTACAGCTTTGGCAGCACATCATAGGTTTTAATATGTTGTGTTGTCATTTCCATTCATTTCAAGGTAGCTACTGATTTCTTTGGGATTTCCTCCTTGACCCAATGATTGTCTAAGAGTGTGTTGTTTAACTTCCATATCTTTGTGCCTAATCTGGTTCTCTGGCCCTTAGAGATTTCCAATTTCATTCCATTGTGGTCAGAAAAATTACTTTGTATAATGTCAGTCTTTCTGAATTCATTAAGAGCTGTTCTGTGGCATAACATTGTGGTCTATCTTGGAGTATGATCCATGTGCACTCGAGAAGAATGTATATCCAGCTGTATTTGTGTGTAGTGTTATGTATATGTCCATTAGGTCCAGGTCCTCTAAAGTATTATTCAGAGTCTTTGTTTCTTTATTGATTCTCCATCTAGATGTTCTGTCTAATGGTGATAGTGGTGTATTAAAGTCCCCCACAATAAGTGTAGAGGCATTTATTTCTCCACTTAGTTTTTTTAGTGTTTGCCTCATGTATTTTGAGGCACCCTGATTAGGTGCATAAATATTTATGATTGTTCTCTTGTCTTGGAAGATTACCCCTTTTACTAATACATAGTGTCCATCTTTGTCTCTTACAATAGTTTTGCATTAAAATTCTATTTTGTCAGATATTAGAATAGCTACTCCTGACATTTTTTGGTTATTGTTTGCTTGTAAAATTGTTTTCCAGCCATTCACTTTCAGCCTCCTGTATCCCTGGGTCTAAGTTAGGTTTCTTGTAGACAGCATACAGATGGATCACATTTCCTTATCCATTCTGCCAATCTGTGTCTCTTGACTCATGAGTTTAATCTATTAACATTCAGTGTTATTACTCTCAATAAATTTCTTACATCAGCCATATTTCCTTTGGGTTCATGTATGTCATATGTTGTTTTTATTTCTCTTTTTATCTTTGTAGTTGTTCTTACACTCTCCTCCAACTCTCTCTTTCCTGTGTTTTCCTTTAAGCCTGTAGAACTTCCTTTAGTATTTTTTGAAGTGCCAGTTTCTTATTGGCATACTCTCTTAATTTCTGTTTATCTGTGAGTATTTTGAACTCCCCATCATTTTTGAATTCCAGCTTTGCTGGATAGAGAATTCTTGGCTGGAAGATTTTTCTTTTAGTACTTTGACTATGTCATACCACTGTCTTCTTGTCTCCATGGTTTCAGATGAGAAATCAGCACTTAATCTTATTGTGTTCCTCTTGTATGTGATGGTTCTCTTTTTTCTTGCTGCCTTGAGTATTTTATCTTAGTCCTGCGCATTGCACCTTTTGACAATTGTATGTGTTGGAATAGACCTGTTGGGATTTATATTTTTTGGGGTGTGCTGTGCTTACTGGGCATGTACACCCTTCTCTGTCAATAGAGTTGGGAAGTTTTCAGACATTATTTCTTTCAGCGCTCCTTCTGTTTCCTTTCCCTTCTCTTCTCCTTCTGAGATGCCTATAATTCATATGTTTGCGTGTTTTGTGTTGTCGGTTAAATACCGAATTTCCTGCTGGATTTTTTCTATCCTTTTACCCATCTGTAATACTATCTGTTTGATTTCAGATGTACTGTCTTCCACATCACTAATTCTATCCTCTGCCTCTTCAAATCTGCTGTTGTGTGAATCCAGTGTCTTTTTGATTTCTTGGATTGTGCCATTCATCACCATCATATCCATTATCTTTTTATGTATGTTTTCAATTTCTTCAGTATGTTCTCCCAGTGTCTTCTTAATATCCTTATTCTCTTCCTTCACTTCAATAAGTTTGTCCATTATATTTGTTTGAACAGCTTTGATTAGTTGTTTGATGTTCTGCATCTCTTCCTGGTTTTTATTTTGTTCCCTGGAATGGTCCATGTCTTCCTGTTTCTCATTATGGTTTGTAATTTTTTGTTGCCCTCTGGTCATCATTTTATCTAGAAAGGTTTATTCACTTTATTAGCATTTCTCTGTGTTCTAGAGTTTTGTTTAGCTGGTGGTTCTGTGTGTGTTAAGCTTTCTCCTTGACCCGTTGTTCTTCTTCTTCTATTTCCTTGCTGTTTTCTATGTTCCCTTGAAGGAAAAAACATTAGGGCTAGAGGTATTGAAAGAGGTAAGAAAGGAAAAATGATAATAGTAATATTGATAAAAGTTAAAAGAGTGGCTGTATAAGACTTAGTAAAATGAATATTTCACTCATGTAGGCAGTGTAGAGTAATTGGGGAAAAAAGTGGAGTACCATCAATGGAATGGGAAACCAAATAGAGAAAAGAATGATTTAAAAGGCCAGAATGTTGAGGAGAGAGAGAACGAATGAAGAAAGGGTTGAAAGGAAAAAGTTAATAGTAATAAAAAAAAGAAAACAGAATAGACAAGATAGAAATTGAAACCCATGAAGTTGAGGACTAATGAGAAAAGATGGAATGTAAGAACCACAACAGAAAGCAGAAGGTAGAAAGATGAAGGAAGGAAAAGAGAAAGCGTTGGTAGACAAAATCAAGGAAGAGGAAGCACAGCAAAGAAGAAACAAGCTTGCAGCACTTATTTTTTTAAAAAGGGGGAGGGGAGAAAGAGGAAAGAAAAGCAAGAAACAAACAAACAAACACACAAGCAAGCTGTCAAACAAAGCTAAGTAATCAAAGTTTATACAAGCATTATTTGCAATGGCCAAAAGTTAAAAATAACTCTTCTCAATCAAGAGATAAACAATAGAATATTATTCTTCATTAAAAGGAATGAAATTTGATAAATTGTCAACATGAATGGATCTTGAACGCATTATACTATACAAAGTAATCCAGACAAAAAGCAAAATTATTGTCTTATTCCATTTATATGAAATATATAGAATAAGATCATTCATAGAGACAGAAAGTGGATTTGAGGTTAACAGGCATTGGCAGGAGGCGGGCAATGGAAATTATTGTTTAATGGTGATCACGGTCTATTTAGAATGATGAAAACACTTTGGTAATATATGCTGGTGATGGTAGAACACATTGCAAATATTATTAGTGTCCTAAAGTATAACACTTAAAAATGCATAAATGGCAAATAAAAAACAAGTTAAAATAATGAAATTGAGAAAAAATTTCTGTTTATATTAGTGTTAAATAGAATTCATAGTTCAGAAATAATCACATATATTTATGCACAATTATTCTCCACAAGGGGCCCAAGACAAATCATTTGTCAAAACAATAGTGTTTTCAGCAAACAGTGCTGGAACAACTGGATATCTAAAGGCAAAAAAAAGAGTTTGGTCTCTGTTATCACATCAAGCCTAAAAATTAGCTAAAAAATGGATTATAACCCTATAGATAAGGGATTCAACTACAAAGCTGATATAAATATTGTAAAAGCAATATCTTATTACCATATATTAAGAATGGGATTCTTAGATATAACACCATAAGTAGTAGAAACAAAAGCAAAAATAGAAATTTTCAGTCAAATGAAAATAAAACTTTCATGATCAAATGACATTACCAAGAATATGACAAAGCACCTTATAAAATGGTAGAATATATTGCAGGTCATATCTAGAGTACAGTTCAATCTAAAATACACTGGCTTTTTTCTTTTTCTTATTTTTTTACCGGGATGTCCCAGGGATTGAACCCGGGTCCCTCCATATGGGAGATGGACACCCAACCATTTGAGCCACATCCATCCCCCAATACACTGGCTTTGAACTTACAGATATAATATATAAAAATCTCTTACAACTCAATCATAATTTTTTTAACAGAACTGATATTGTTTCCTTCTCTAGCAGTCTTATATATGCAATATCACCCATATTCACATTTTATATGTGTTGTACTTCCCAAGTTACGTTTTTTAGCTTTCCTTCTAGGAATACATTTGTCCTTAGGCTTTCCCTTACAAACAATGCCATAACCATATTATATCTCTGCTAGTCACAAGCAACATGATATGCTCTCACCATTAACATTCATTTACAAAGATTTACAAACAACATTTTAACCAGCTATGCACAGATTAACCATAAGCTTTTCTTTCTCTATCATCTTTCTATTTTCTGGTAACTTATATTCTAATTATTAATTCCATGAGTTTACATAATATATTTAGTCCATAACAGTGCATTCATATGCATTTGTCCTTTTGTGTCTGGCTTACTTCACTCAATATAATGTCCTCCAGCTTCATCCATGTTGTCATATGCTTAACAATTTCATTTCTTCTTATTGCTGGATAATATTCCCCAATTTGTTTATCCATTCATCAGTTAATGGACACCTGGGTTTTTTCCAACTTTTGGCTATTGTAAATAACACCAGTGTGAACATCAGTGTGCAGACATCTATTCATGTCGCTGCTCTCAGTTCTTCTGAATATATACCTAGAAATGGTACTTCTGAATCACATAGCATTTCTATAATTCAAATTCCTTAGGAATTGCCAAACAGTCCTTCAGAGTGGATGTACTAGTCTATATTCCTACCAACAGTGAATAAGCATTCCTATGTCTCCACATCCTCTCCAACATTTACAGTTTTCTGACTTTTTAATAGTGTCCGGTCTAATAGGTGCACAATAATCTCATCGTAGTTTTGATTTCCATTTCCCTAACTGCTAGTTATGTTGAACATTTTTTCATGTGTTTCTTTGCCATTTGTACTTCTTTCTTAGACAACTGACTTTTCAAGTCATTTACCCATTTTTTAATTGGGTAGTTTATCTTTTTATTGTTGAAGTGTATTATATCCTTATATATCATGGATACTAAACCCTTATAGGATATGTGCTTGCCAAGTATTTTCTCCCATTGAGTCAGCTGCCTTTTCATCCTTTTGATGAGGTCTTTTGAGGTATAAAGGTGTTGTATTTTGAGGGAGTTCCATTTAATTTTTTCTTTTGTTTTTCATGCTTTAGGTGTAATGTTTAAGAAACTACTGCCTACCCCAAGATCTTGAAGATATTTTCCAACATTTTCTTCTAGGAGTTTTATGGTTATAGCATTGATATTTAGGACTTTGATCCATTTTGAGTTAATTTTTGTATATGGTGTGAAATAGGGGCCTTCTTTCTTTCTTTTGGATATGGATATCCAGTTCTCCCAACACCATTTGTTGAATAGACTGTTCTGGCCCAGATAGAAAGGCTTGACAGCCTTGTCAAAAATAACTGGACAGTAGATGTGAGGGTCTATTTCTGAGTTCTCCATGGGGTTCCATTGGTCAATGTGTCTGTCTTTATGCCAGTAAGATACTGTTTTTAAACACTGTATGTAAGTAATATGCTTCAAAGTCAAGAAGTGAGAGTCCTCCAAATTTGTTCTTCTATTTTAAGGGCTTTTTGGATATTCAGGGTCCCTTAACCTTCCAAATAAATTTGATGATTGGTTTTTCCAATTCTGCAAAAAAGGCTGTTGGAATTTTTTATTAAGATTGTGTAAAATCTGTAAATCATTTTGGGTAGAATTTACATCTTAAAGTTATTTAGTCTTCCAATCCATGGAATAAGGAATATCCTCCATTTATTTAATTATCCTTCCATTTCTTTTAGCAATGGTTTGTAGTTTTCTAATACAGGTTCATTATGTCTTTGATTAAGTTTATTCATAAATATTTGATTTATTTATTTGCTATTATAAATGGAATTTTTTTTGTGATCCATTCTTCAGAATGAACACCAGTAGTGTATGAAATGTTATTGAATTTTGGATATTAATTTTGTATTCCACCACTTTGCTGAACTCATCTATTAGTTCCAGGGGCTTGGTTGTGGATTTTTCAGGATTTTCCACATATAGGATCACACATCAAGGAATAGTTCAAGTTTTTTTTCTTCCTTTCCGATTTGGGTAGCTTTCATGTTTTTATCAATCTAATTTCTATAGCTAGTATTTCTAGCACAATATTGAATAACATTGGTGACAGTGGATATCCTTTTCTTGTTCCTGATCTCAGTGGGAAATTTTTCAGTCTTTCACCATTGAGTACAATATTAGCTATAGGTTTTTCATATATGCACTTTACCATATTGAGAAAACCTTCTTCTACACCTATGATCTGGAATTTTTTTTTCAAGAAAGGGTGCTGAATTTTTTCAAATGCATTTCCTGCATCAGTTGAGGGGATCATGTAATTTATTACAAGAATTGATTTCTTGGTGATGACACACCCTTGCATAACTGGGATAAAACCACCTTGAAAATGGTGTTTAATTCTTTTAATGTTCTTTTGGATTCTGTTTGCAAGTATTTTCTTGAGAATTTTGCATTTATATTCATTAGGGATATTGTTCTGTAATTTTCTTTTTTTGTAGCATGTTTATCTGGTTTTGGAATTAGGGTGATGTTGGCTTCATAGAATGAATTTTGTAGCATTTTTACTGTTCAATGTTTTGGAAAAGCTTGAACAAGACTGGTATTAGATTGCTTTGTTTGGTACAATTCAAGTGTAAAGCCATCTGGTCCTGGATTTTCAACTTTGGAAGGTTTTTGACTGTTTCAATCTCTTCACTTGTGATTGGTTTGTCGAGGTCTTCTATTTCTTCTAGGATCTATGTAGGTGGTTCTTGTGTTTTCAGGAATTTGTCCATCTCATCTACATTACCTGCTTTTTTGGTGTACAGTTGTTCATAGTATCTCCTTATTATGGCGGGGTCAGTGGTAATGTCCCCATCTCATTTCTGATTTTATTTATTTCCCTCTTCTCTCTTTTTTTCTTTGTCAATTTAGCTAAGCATTTATAGATTTTGTTGATCTTCTCAAAGAGCCAACTTTCGGTTTAGATGATTCTCTCTATTGTTTGTTTGCTCTTGATTTCATTTATTTCTGCTCTGATATTTACTATTTCTTTCCTTCATCTTCATTTGTCATTAGTTTGCTGTTGTTTTTCTA
This sequence comes from Cabassous unicinctus, assembly GCA_029593785.1. Lineage (NCBI taxonomy): Eukaryota > Metazoa > Chordata > Mammalia > Cingulata > Chlamyphoridae > Cabassous > Cabassous unicinctus. The sequence continues at coordinate 59,858 of JAQZBX010001820.1, read as the reverse complement.
GACCTCCGGGTGTGCAGTTAGATCTTCAAATTTACCTCTTTCTTCTTTTATAATGTAAGCATTGAGGGCTATAAATTTTCTTCTTGGCAGTGCTTTTGTGGTGTCCCATAGGTTTTGATATGTTGTGTTCTCATTTAAGTCATCTCAAGATATTTGTTGAATTCATTTGCAATTTATTCTTTGATCCACTGATTATTAGTTAGTCTGTTATTTATCTAAATATCTTTATGAATTTTCCCTTTTTCCATTCATAATTGATTTCCAGCCCCATTGCATTATGATCACAGAAAGATTTTATATAATTTCAATCTTTTAAAATTTATTGAAACTTGTCTTATGACCAACGATATGGTTTATCTTGGAGAAGGATCCATGAGCACTTGAAAAGAATATATATCTGCTGTTTTGGGATCCAAGCCTCTATAGGTTTCTTTTAGATCTAGTTCACTTATCATATTATTCAAGCTTTCAGTTTCTTTATTTGTCTTCTGATGTTGTATTCAATACTGAGAGTGGTATATTGAAGTCTCCAGATATTATTGTAGAGACATCTGTTTCTCCCTTCAGCTTTGCCAGTGTTTGCTTCATATATTTTTGGGCACTCAGTTTGGATGCATAAATATTTACTATACTTATTTCTTCTTGGTGAATTGCCACTTTTATTAACATATAATGTCCTTCTTCATCCCTTATAACAGTTTTGCATTTAAAATCTCTTTTGTCTAATATTTCTTTCATTCTTCCAGTTGGTTTTTGGTTACTATTTGCATAGAATATCTTTTTCCAATCTTTCACTTTTAACCTGGTTGTGTCCTTACATCTGAGGTGAGTCTCTTTAGACAACATATAGATAGTTCGTATTTTTTTATCCACTTTATCTGTCTATTACTTTTGATTCTGTAGTTCAAGCCATTAACATTCAATGATTTTACTGTAAAGACATTAAATAGTTCATCCATTTTGTCCTTTGGCTTTCTGTTAATGTATCTTACTATTGTCTCTCTCTTTACCCTTTAATTTATCCTTCCTAATAATCTTCATTTCTACTCTCTTCTCAAATTCTCTCATCCTTGTTTTTCTTTTCAGACTGTAACACTCCCTTTAATATCTCTTGTAAATCTGGTCTTTTGACAACCTACACTCTCAGTTTTTATTTTTCAGTGAAGACTTTGAACTTACCCTCATTTTTGAAGTACACCTTTGCTGGATACAGAGTTCTTGCCTGGCAGGTTTTCTCTTTCAGTAACTTAAATACATCATCCCATTTTCTTCTCTCCTCTATGGTTTCTGATGAGAAGTCGGCGCTCAATCTTATCAAGAGTCTGTTGTATATACTGCTTTTTCTTTTCTCTTGCTGCTTTCAGAATCCTCTATTTATCTCTAATATTTGTCTTTCTGAATAGTAATTGTCTCATGGTAGGTCTATTAACATTTATTCTCTCTGTGGTGTTTTGTTCTTCTTGCATATTAGTATTTATGTCTTTCATAAGGATTGGAAAGTTTTCAGTCATTATTTTCTCAAATATTCTTTCTGCCCCTTTTCCATTTTCTTCTCTTCTGGGACACAGATAATGCATATGTTTGTGTGTTTAGTATTGTCATTCAACTCTGAGAGCCTGTTCCATTTTTACCATTCTATTCTCTTTCTGTTCTCCTCTATTTTCCAGTGCAGATGTTCTGTCTTCAAAATCACTAATTCTGTCTTTGAACGTCTCAAATCTGCTCTTATGTGCCTCTAATGTATTTTTAATCTCATCCAACATGACTTTCATTCCCATTAGACCTGTTAGTTTTCTTTTTAGGCTTTCAAATTGTTTGTTATTCTCACGCAGGGTCTTGTTAACATCCTTTACCATTTTAATCATATTTTCTTTTAAGTCTTTGAATTGATTTAGGAGATTTGTGTGATTATCATTTATTAATTTTCTTAAAATTTGTTTGTGTTTAAGATATTTGTTTGTTTTGTTTTGTTTGTTTTTTTTTTTGATTGTTTGTTTAGATGGGCCATTTCTTCCTGTGTCCTAATGTGGCTTATAATTTTTGTACTAATGTCTAGACATCAGAATATGTTCATTAATTTACTCTGACGGCCAATTCCTCTCCTTGCATCCTAGTTTTCTTTTCCCACAGCACTTAATTGATATTTTGTTCAACTTATTCTAATTCTTTAAATTTGCTCAGCTTAAGTTATCAAAATCATACCAGGGGCTCACTAATGCAGCATAGATTTTCTCCCAGGGGTTACAGAGAACTAACAATTGTTTTTATCCAGAATTTCCAGAATGACCAGCAGATGGTGATGGTTGGCTCACCTTTCAACAGAGATGACTCTCTCTCAGTTTTCCTATGTTTTATTCTGGCCAGAGCTGAGATTCAAAGCAGGCTCTAATGGCCATATTCATTGAAGAAAACCCCCCAATTCCCCCTACCTTTTCCCTTGTAACAGGCTACAGGGAGGAAGACATGTATTTCCCTCTCAGTCAGATGCAGTAAGCTAAGTGTTTTACTATAGGTTAATATCTTGGGAGCAGTGGAGGGGATCTCCTCCTGTCTGCCAAGGGGTTTGCTTACTCACATTCATTGTTTTGGGTTGTTTATTTTTCTCTCACTCTCCTGGGAGTTGTGAAGCACTGTCCTGGTCTGCTGACCCACTTAGCAGGTCCCTCAGCCAGCTTTTGGCTATTTCTTTGATGTTTTTGTGAGAGAGTTGAGCCCTGCCTATATAACCTACTGACATTTTCCCACAATTCCTGTTAAAAATTTAATAACCCAAATTAAATTGGGCAAACAATTGAAAAGGAATATCGAGGGAAGGAATGACCAAGTAGAACATAAAAAAATTCTCAACATCATTATTCATTAGGGAAATGCAAATCAAATGCACAAGAAGGTATCCCTTCAGATTTGCTATAATGGCTTTAATAAAAAAAAGAATATCAAGTGTCAGTGAGAATGTGGAAAAATTTGATCCACATTCACAGATGATATATAACATGACACAGGAACTTTTAAAAATAGTTTTGCATTAACTCAGTATGTTAAACATAGAGTTACAATATGATCCAGCAATTCATTTCTAGGTACATACCAAAAACCATAAAGACATAAGTCCACTCAGAAAAAAATACATGAATATTCAAAGTAATTTTCTTAATAAACAAAAAAATGGGAAAACTTTTATGCCCATTGACTTATGAATGGTGAATACAATTTGAAATGTCTACAATGGAATATTATTTGGTAATAAAAAGAAATAAAATCCTAACATATACTACAACAGGTTGAACCTTGAAAACATTATGCTAAGTGAGAGAAACCCATATCAAAATATTGCAACATTCAATTTTCTTGAAATATCCAATATAAGCAAGGGATAAAATTAGATTACTGGTAGTTAAAGACTGTGGTGGAGGGGTTTCAGTTGGGGGAGGTGGGAAATGACCGCTAACAGCTTTGAATCTCTTTTTGGAATGAGGAGGAAGCTCTAAACTTAGATACTGATGATGGTTGTAGAAATATGTAGATGAATAAACATTGTCAAACAGTATATTTTAAATGGATGAATTCTATGGTATGGGAAAGGTATCTTAACAAATACGATAATAAAATGGTAGGGTAAAATAAAGGAAAAATTGGACATAGAAAACATATGAAGAATAAAACAAGGAAGGGTACTGGAAACTGCTGCAATCCTCTTTTCTGCAAATGGCCATTTGTCCATGTTCTTTATAAAACTTTCTTTGTTTCTTCCATTTTTCCACAAACAAACAAGTATCATTTGTTGGGGGAAAACTTTGCTAGCAGAATAATACACATCCTCATAATGAAGGTGTCTGAATCTTTAATGGTACTTTCTGTGTAGGCTTATTACAGCTTTCTCTTAATATTTTCATGCTACATAGAATAATAGGAGGTGCTTCAGGGGATCTTCCTAAGATATACATACAGTTGTCTCTATTGCCTACCAATACTTCCATTTTCACTTGAAAATTAGAATCAATCATTAAAAATAGCATATATTAAAACTTTATTTTGGTTCAGAAGTATGGCACTCAGACTGAGAAAATGGCAATCCTAATTTATACTTCAGTTGTACTATACGTATTCTCTTTGTGGAAGAATTCCAATTACTATGAAAGCTCTGGTAAAACAGTGTCAATTGTTACAAATTTGAGAGGCAAAAACTACATTTCTGAATTTGCCAAAATGAAAAGCATAATCAATTACCCACATCAACTTGAATTAATGTAATTATCCACCATGGTTAGATGAAAAATGAACAGATATATACTTTAAGTCATATACGTTGATTTTTCATTTATTGATGTGGACAATGAACATTGGGAAATACATAAAATAAGGCAAAATATATTTTAAAGATACATAGCATGATTAAAGATACTGAGGAAATAAGAGAAAAAAGACCAACAAAAATATTGAGGAAAACAAAAATTGCTTTTAAATGTAATGTAAAAATCAACAATTTCACATTCATAAATGCACCAGATTCTTTGTTAACATCAAACATTAATTTGATGTTAATACTTCAAATTAACATCAATTTCACTTGAAATTCTTAAAGAAAAAAAAGATAAAACCCATAAATGAACTCAAGATATTCCATCATGCTTTTCAACTGAAAAGCAACCCAATACCTATAGATTAATCAAAATAAATTGAAGTCTTGATATGCCTGGCTGCCAAATGTAATTTCTCAAAAGGCTTGTGCCATATATTTTATTAGTTTCATAAGAATCTAATAAGTGGGTTGCAACACAGGTTTAAGCATTTTAATGGGATCCCGGAAATATCCTTTTAAAGATGTTCTTTTTTTATTTTTATTTTTGTTTTATTTTTTTAAGTTACTTAGATTTTACAAATGTCATATAAAAAATATAGGGGATTCCCATATGCCCCGCTCCCCAAACATTTTCCCACATTAACAACATCCTTCATTTGTGAGATACATTCATTGCAATTGATGAACACATTTTGAAGCATTGTCTCTAAGCATGGATAAAAGTTTTCATTGTAGTTTACACTCTCTGCTACCCAATTCTGTAGGTTTTGGTAAGATTTATAATGAGCTGTATCTGTCATTGCAATGCCATTCAAGACAATTCCCAAGTGCCCAAAATGACTTTGTATTACACTTGTTTTTCCCTCTCCTGCCCTCAGAACACTTGAACCTATAATTAGTACTAGGGTTAGTAGGTGTACCTCCTAAAGACTGAAATCTTTGGCTATCCATGTGCCAGCTGGATCCTGATTCTCATTGGAGTTGCAACATCTACTCCAGTTCATTGGTCTCACCCAGGATAACTAACATGGAAGTGATGATGGACACTACCACACCAAGGAACCAAGAAAGTCTACAACTGCAAGCAAGAGTGTCCCATCCATCCACCCTATGAGATCATAGCCCCCTATCTATTACAGATGGAGTGGACATTACCATCCCAGAATCCTCTGGACTGGAGAAAGAACTCTGGACAAAGGCAGACTTACTGGTATTCTACTATAGACTTATTGTGATTGTAGCAGTGGAAGAAATTATAAAGATGTTCTTAATATAATTGTGCTACTTTCCAATCAATATTTTTTAAATTTTTATTAGTTGATGTTTATAATGAATTAACAAATTACCTCTAAAAAAGAAAACATGTGAAATTATTATTTTGGGCATTGAAGGTTTTATAATGAGATAAGAAATTACTTCTAAAAAAGAAAACATATGTGAAATTATTATTTTGGGCATTGAAAAAGAGGCAGTGCTGGACTGTGATCTCTGAAAAGAACAAATACACTTAGCCATTATCATCACTTCTGTCTGCATGAGCTTTCTGAACTTCAGCACAGAAAACACAAGCCCAAAAAAGCATAAAATTGTCAATGATCTGTGGAGACAAAGTTCAGAATTTGGAACCATTTACATTGATGGAATTGGGGAGACAGGGCCCTGGATAAATAAAAGTAGTACAGCAAAGATCTTCAGAAACGTGCCCAGGAGTGCCGCTGAGACATTGAAGTTAAGCTGCACATGAAGAAGGAAATTTTCTACAGTGCCAGACAAATAACAATCACATGGGAAAGGAAAATCAATTTGGAGAATCTCAGTATGTGCTCAAAGATTTAAAAAAATAAAAATAAAAATAAAAGATTTAACTAAAAATTGCAATAGAGAAATTAGAAGTGAAAGAGTGGATATCTTAGAATTGATAATTCAATCTGAAAAGTAAAAAATCCCTTTGACCTTTAAGAAAGTAATATAATTATACAACTGAAGATCAGGAGCGAAACAAAAGGGAAAAATGAGAAAATGAGATGAGTCTCAATAAACTGTAAATCAATATCATTATCTAAATTATATTAATTTTCACCCCTAGAATGGACAAGAGTTGAAAATTTTTAAGAGAAATAATGGCATAAAGTTTCCAAATTTTATGAAAATATAAATTCAAGACACAGGAAGTTCAAAGTATCAAATGAGATATTAAAAGTTTGCAATTAGTGCAGTTGCAACACCATGAAGGTATTATCACTGGCCTAACACTTCTTGTCTGTTCTCTAATATGTTGCTTACTCATTTGTGTAGAAATGATAGAAACTTCATGAGTAATCTATTTAGTTTATGAAGTATGTTCGCATTTCTCTTTGGATTTAGGCAATCTATTTTTTTAAAAAAGAAACTGTATACCCTGGAAACGAAAGTATATGCATATTTAATTATTATGATTTATCTTTTCTAGAATGTGTGCCCTACTACTGGAATACAAAGCATAGGCAGTATTTAGATTCAGAATTGAGTGGTTGGAATAATATTTACTGTTTATCAGGCTTCTGGTTAGGTATGGAATGAGCATTACTGTATTAGTCAATGTTTGTTGGACTTACTTGAATGACAAATTTTCAGGCATTCAATGAGCACTTATTTTTCAATGGTAGGTTTGTATGTCATTACAGCTCTGCTTCAGAATGAGTTTTGTTTAGACATGCTATGCTTGTCTTATATAGGACAATGATTGGCAGACAGAAGCTAACTCAAGTACATTTTCTTCCATAAAGAAGCTACCTAAGAGAAACATATTTTCTTCCATGTTTGGAAGCTACCTAAGAGCAAATGGAAAGCACACCCCTCCAGTCTCCCAACCTGAGCTGAGTTTGACAGTCAATAAAACAAGTTCAGAAAGAATTTTAGTTCTGGGTAAGGAAGAAATCCTGGTAAACTAGTTTTGGGCTGAATTTTGATTTTTTTTTTATGACTCTTGCCTTTCTTGCCCATGGTTTCTGGTAGCAACAACTGAAATGTCGATTGACCTATGATTTCAAAATAAAATGTGATACATAAACAAAATAGAATATTATTCTGCCACAAGAAAGAATGAAATTCTGTTGCAAATTGAAGTAACTTTAAAATATTATTTTAATGAAATAAGTGACACACATTCAGAACAAATATTGTATGAATTCACTTAGATGTCTAGAAATAGCAAAATCTCAGAAACAGAAGGTTAAAGATGACCAAGAGATGGAGGTGGGAAAATTGGGAGAGTTTGGGAAGAAAAATACCAAAGAATATCTTTTGCTGAATAATTTTAAATTACTCCAGACACTCTTTTCTCATGAAACAAGGGTAAATTTTTTTTAGATCATTTATGAAATTAATTGTTGACTTCATTACAGATAATATATCATCTTTTTAAGATAAAATAGCTAGTCTTTTAAGGAAGTTACTGAAAATCCACAGTTGTAAACCAGCAGTAGAGAAGACATGTGCTAGAAGTTCTATGTTCTTTAGAATTCTATTTACTGATAAAATCAAGGAACACACATAGGGGTTTGAAGTTGTGCTTTGATTTATTTATTTTTAATTGGAGAAGGTATGGGCTTACAGAAAAATCATGCATAAATTCCAGGATTCCCATATACTACACTATTATTACCACCTTGATTAATGTGATTCATTTGTTAAAATTGATAATAGCACACTTTTATAATTGTACTATTAACTATAGCCCATGGTTTATAGTAGGGTTCATTGTTTATATTGTGTGTTTTGTGTTTTTGTTTTCTGTCAGAATGAAAAAGAATAAAAAGGAAAAGAAGAAAGAGCTATTAAGATAAATAAAAACTATTTTTTAAAGGAAAATTAAATGACAGATGTAATGATGCAAAGTGCACAATGAGAGCTCCATGAACATGGTAGATATATATAAATGTTATGAAGGGAAATAAATCTAAAACTTCATAAAGACTTATTAGAAAAAGGAGAAGTGAAGACTCACTAGATTAGATGTGTTGATTAGGGTAAACATGTCAAGTGGAGTGTCAATATTGCAAAGTATCCATTGTCTTAACTTCCCCATAAATAGAGGTTTGCAGGAGGGAATTGAGAAGCGTTTTCTAAGTAAAACCTGATGGGAGTCTCTCCAGAGACTGCAACTGGAAAGGTGAGTATTTACAGAAAAACAAGCACCTTTGATTTTGGTTAAAATGTTCAGTGAACAACGGTAGTAATTTCAAGTTGAAATAGAAATTATAGTTTGGCAAGGTATCACTTCAGTGCCAAGAAAACAAACCCAAACTGAATGGATTAACATCTTTTATGAAAAGTACAGAAAGAAAATGCAGAAAAGGTTAAAAAACAAACAAACAGGCAATTGAGGCCTGGTACAGATGTTAGAAAAATGGGAGAAAACTTCCAGGTAGAAAATATCTAAATTGAAAGGGAAAATTGGGGCAATATTGTTTGAAGAGTGCATGCTAAAGAACACAGAGCATACATGTTCTAACTCTTGGAAGAGAAATCACATAGGACAGACTATATAAGATTAACAAAGAAGTGTCTGGGCCATAGAAGAATTCAATGCATGTAGTGCTCATTAGCCTGCCATGTAGCAGAGGAAAAGGAATCAAACTGAGAAAATCTAATGAGGATTTCTGAAAGAAGTGAGACAGTAAGAAATGAATCACAAACAAAAAGAATTCAGAAGTTTATGATAACATTTGTCTTGCAAGACTGGAAACACAGGTTTTGAAATAAAGTGAGATTACAAAGGCAATAGGTATGCAGAAAGGAAAAATAAAGCACCAGAAATTAATTCTGGTTATGTTTGGCTTCTTGCAAATTTCCCAAACCAAGTACAAGGAAGGAAAATCAATGGTCTTCTCTATTATCTAGAGATTATAGATGTAATATACTCGTCATTATTTTTCACCAAACATGGCAAACATTTTTCATAATCAAACATTTGTTGGCAAATTCTGTCAACTAAATTTAGGCTCCCAGGTCATGACCTGTAGAAATACATCATTGTGGTAAAGCAGTAATGTAGAAGAATTTCTCAATTTACTTTCCTTCCCTTAAGCAAAATCTTTGGTAAATTTATTATTATTATGCAAAAAGCATACAAATTTCTCTTTGTCCAAATTTAGTTATATGTTCTACACTTGCTGTGTAGGGGACGATGCTGTGGTTATTTGTGTGACTGGAAATTTTTGTGGCTAATGAGACATTTAGCAATACACGTATCTGTGAATCCCTGAAAGAATTGTTCCTATTCCACATAAGAAGCCTTCCAGGCAGTAGAAACTGAGAGAATCCAACAATTTCAAAAGCACAAATAAAATCTGTTACATCAACCAAGATAAGAACTAGATTTCTTTGACCATTACCACAAGGAGGATTTCATCCTTGTTCTTAATTTCGCTTCTGAATAATTGATAAGGGAAACTGACAATGAATCACACATCTCTTCTTTGAGTTTCATTGGAGCTTTTTCAAGGCATGTAATCTCATAGAAATACAATATAGGTCATCTGGTTTATGTTGCTGGACAACATTAAGGAATTCAATGCCATATTGAGTGAAATTTTACCTTTTCATGCACTGAGGCATTGAAGCTAATATAAGTGGCACAATCTGTCCCCTTTTGTGTTTTCTCTGGTTTTAAATTGAAAAAGTTAGTGCATTCTCCTAGAATGACACTCAGAACAGCAGTATTAATAGAAAGGAGCAGCCATCTGATGGGAGTGTGGGAAATTGGAATTGATCCTATGTCTTCTGTTTCAATGGGGAGGAATTACACCTTAATAACTTTGACAATTTGCTTCATGCTGTATTCATTCTGCCCTAAAAAGAAGAATGGAATACCTTATAAGTGCTTTATTTTTATGCATCTGAGGTAAGAGAGAAGTTGTGTGGAATAAAGGAGTGTTGGTTGATTTGTAGGCCCTCTAAAGATATATTGGCATCCTAAATCCAGCATATGCAAGGTGTGACATTATTTGGAAATAAGATCTTCACAGATGTAATCAAGTTAAGATAAGGTTATGATGATTAGGGTAGGAATTAACACAACAGCCGCTTGTCTGGGGCTTCTCTCTGGAGGGTTTTGATATTGATTCAACCTATTTAATTGTTACTGTAATGTTGAGATCTATTTCTTCTTTTTTAAAAAATATTGCATTGACATTCTTATTTTTCCCCTGAGATGGCTCCCTTGTCTGTCTGCTCATTGTCTGCTTGTCTCTGCTCATTGTGTCTTTTTGTTATCTCTGCTAGTTCTGTCTGCTTATTCTGTCTGCTCATCTTCTTTAGGAGGCACCAGGAAGTGAAACCCGGACCTCCCATATGGGAGGTGGGTGCCCAACTGCTTGAGCCACATCTGCTCTCTGTGTTGCTTGAGTCAGTGAAAGCAGTTTGGTGTTCATACAAAGTGACCATTTAATGTAAGTTATCTAATATTTTGGTCTACAATTGGTCATAGTATAATTTCATGTATTTTTTTTTAATTTTATTTCTTTGGAATCAGAACTGCAACCCCTTCATTTCTCATTTCAGTTATTTTTTCTCTGTCTCTTTTTTTCTTTGTCAGCCTAGTGAAAATTTTGTCAATTTTACTGATGTTTCAAAGAACCATCTTTTGAGTTTTTATATTCTATTTCATTTATTTCCACTATTATAACTTTTATTTCCTTATTTCTGGGCATTTTGGTTTGGCTTGAACTTCTTATTCTAATTTCTCTAGTTTGGGTTTAGGTCTTCAATTTGGGATATTTCTTCTCTTTAAATATTTGTAGAGCAATTTCTTATTCCCTCTTTGCTCTTAATTTGCTACATCACATAGTTTTCGGTATGTATGTTGTCATTTTTATTCACCTCAAAATATTTCCCAATATGTCTATTATTTCCTTTTGATGTATTGTTTCTTTAAAAGAATGCTGTTTAATTTCAACATGTTTTGGATTTTTTAGTTCTCAATTTTCATTTCTAGCCTCAACCCATTGTGATATTTTATGATATAAATACTTTTAAATTTATTGAGATATTTTGTAAACTAATATATAATCTCTCCTTTATAATGACCCATATGTATTATAAAAGTGTAGTCTTTCATTGGGTAATGTATTCTGTATATGTCTTATAGATCCAGTTGTTTTATACTACCAAGCAAGTCTTCTAATTATTTATTGAATTTCTCTCTAGATGTTCTATTACTAAAAGTTGGACTTTGAAATATTTTTTCCACTAATGAAAAGCTGCCTATTTCTCCCTTCATATCTGTCAAATTTACATCATATATGTTGGGGATCTGACATTAGGTGTATATTTATTTATAACTGTTATTTCTTATTGTTGAATTGGTCCCGTTATCAGTATATTTTCCTTCTTTGCCTCTTGTAACAGTTTTTACTTAAAGTCTATTTTATTTCATATTAGTATAGCCACACAAGCTATACCATTGCAAAGATTGCTATTTGAAATGAATATTTTTCCATCCTTCCATTTTCAAATTTCTTGTATCATTATCTTTAATGTGAGTATCTTGTATAGTTGAATCCTATTAGGTATACTCCTCTTAGGTAGCTTCTTTATGGAAGAAAATATACTACAGGTATAGTTGAATCATTCTTTTACATCAATTCTGACATTCTATGTATTTTAACTGGAGAGTTTAATCCATTTACTTTTAAAGTAATTACTGATCAGGCAGCATTTTTATACCATTTTACTATCTGATTTTGTCCCTTTATACTTTCTTGGTAACTGTTTTGTTAATGCCTACTTTCATATTTATTTTATTTTATTTTGTACTGTATCATTTTGAATCTCTTCTTATTTCCTTATGTATATAGTTTTCCTAACTTTTCATTGGGGTTACTGTGGTGCTTGAACTTGACATCTTAAATCTATAAAAATGTCATTTGATTTGATGTCACATTAACACCAATAGTATATTCACATATTGTTCCTATAGACCTCTTTCAATGCATTGTTGTAATCACGGATATTTCCAAAAGAAGAGCCCATCCAATCCAGCACCACAAAGAAGAAACACATCTCTGAGTGAGAAGGTGATTTTCTGCTAGTGCACAAGCAAGGAACTAGGGGAAATCTTTCCCAAAACAGTTCAAAATGAGAATGTGAGCTAAGGTTTTTATAGGTAAAAGAGAGGGGCAAGTTTCCCTCTCAGAAGCAGAGTGGGCATCACCATCCAAAAATCTTCACAGATTGGGAATAAACAATGGACTAAAATAGACTCATTATCCTAGCAATGGAAGAACTCTTATTGATATAAAGGCAGTAACCACCAGAGGTTCTGAGGAATGGGAGGGGGAAGAATAGGTGTAATATGGGGACATTGAAGTTGTTCTTCATGACATTGCAGTGATGAATACAGGCCATTGTATATTTTGTTATAACTTAAAAATTTTGCAGGACAAAGTGTAAACTATAATGTAACTATAGTCTATGGTTAGTAGCAATGCTTCAATATGGGTTCACCAATTGTAACAAATGTACCACACTAATGAAGGATGTTGTTAATGTGGGAAAGAATGGGAGGGGAAGGAAGTGGGGCCTATTGGAATCCCTTATTTTTTTATGTAACATTTATTAAATCTAAAGCTTTAAAAATTTAAAAAAAATTATAAAAAAAAGAGAGAATAGTCTACAATTTTTAGTTTTTGTGCTTGTCAGACTTTGATATCAAGGCTATGCTATGCTTAATGATTTAGGGAATATTTTCTATATTTTCTAGAATTCTTCAAAACTCCTTTCATTGAAAGATGAATTCTGTGAATCTGGATTTGTGGCTACTTGACCAACACAACACAATGAAACCGCTGAAAATAATGATGCTCTGGTTTTTGAGCCCAGGCCTTAAGAAGAAGCTGGCAGTTTCTATCTCCTAATTCTTGGAACCCAGCTTCCATGCTGTGACAAAGTCCTCAGAATTGATGAAGCCAGGTGTAAATGTTTTTGGTAACTGTTCTAGCTGAAATTCAAGACAGGCAGCACTGATTTCAATACATGAGACTGAGGATGCCTTCACTGTGACAACAGCCCAACATACCTTTCAAATGAAATCATATGAAAAATGCTGAGAAAAATTAACTAGCAAGGGGCCAAATCAATCCCCATTACTGTGAGAGAAAACAATAAAATCGTGGTTGTAGTTTTAAGACACTAAAGAAAAGAGAGAGAGAGAGAGAGAGGGTCAAGGGAGAAGGAAAACAAGTTAAAAAAATGTGCTGACATTAGATCTTCCAGGGGTCTTATGAGGAAGGTACATGTAATTTCTTAATCCTGCCTTGTCCCAAGCATATCAAACTTGTCCTTAGTTTCAGTGGCAAATTGACCACAGTTTAAATATTGTTGTGCAGGTGCAAGGTCTTCATGACTCCCTTTTAGTTAATCACTTAAGGAATATCTGCCTTTGGTCTTTCTCAGGGAAGGTATCACTGATTTACTGAGACATAGGGTACACCTGATGCCATTCTGCTGCTTTTGCTTTGAGACATTATCTTTTTCCTGTAGGTAAAACTGAGACGGTCTGGTTAATGTCCTTCAAGTAACTAAGCACAGAGAGTAAACTTCTAAGATTATATTAATAGGAAACTAGCTCAATTAGTTTTTGGGAAGGGTATTAGAAGATTCAGAGCTGCTTAAATGAAGAAATTTAGTAAGTATATTTTCTAACTTTCACCTCCAGCTTTTTATTGGCCTTTAAATAAATATCTTTTAAAATTGTATCTTCCAAAACAACTTTATCATTACTTTCTATGTATTAGCATTTTAGAACCACAGAGAAGTACAAAGTGGAATTACATACCAAAAATAGATTACAATATTACTGGCATTTATAATTACCCATTTCTTTATGCTACTTTGGTCCACTGTTTAGTGACCTTTCCTTTCACTCTGAAAAAAAAAAACCTTTAGCTTTGCTTATAATGCATATGTAGGTAGTGGTGATCTCCCTTGGCTTTTGTTTATTTGGGAATGTTTTAAAAGCTCCCTCATCCTTAAAAAAAAATCATACCAGATATAAAATTCTAGATTGGTGTGATGGCTAAGCTTATGTGTCAATTTAGCCAGTTAATGTTACCCAGTTTTTTGGTCAAGCAAGCACTGGCTGAATTGTATGGTAAGGATATGTCATAGACAAATCATTAGTTAGTTGATTGCATCTATGGCTGGCTATTACATCTACAATCAACTGAGGAGATTGCCTTCATCAATGAGAGATATCTCATCCAATCAATTGAAGGCTTTAAAAGTAGAAGTGATTTCAGTTGTACAGGAGAAAATTCCCATCTCTACTTATCTTCCTGCTTCCTAGCATGGCTTGTAATTTTTTGCTCACGTCTAGGCACCTGAATATGTTGTTGGATGTACTGCATTGGCCAATTTCTCTCTCACCTATTTTTTTCACAGCTCTTTTTTGATATTTGGTTCAACTTATTCTAAGTCTTTAAAATTTTCCAGGTTAACTTATCAAAATTGTTCCAGGACCTAACTAATGGTGTGCAGATTTTCTCACAGTATTTCGGGTTCAGAGAGACCAAAAAGCAGTTTTTGTCCATGCAGTATCCATACTGGACAGCAGATTGTGCTCATCCACACACCTTTCCATGGCATTGTTTCATTCTCCACTTTTCTGTGCTTTGGTCTGGCCAGGAAAGAGATTCAAAGTGGGCTGGCTCTGCTGGCTAAATTCAATAAAGAGAAACCCCCATTTCCCCCTGCTTTTTCCCTCGAAACAGCTGAAAGGAAGGAATATATCTTTTCCTCTAACAGTTGGCTGCAATTAGCCAGTGGTTTTACCCTGGCTCAATACCTAGGGGTGGGGAGGGCCAGTGCTGACTTTTGGTACCTCACATTTGTTTTGGATTCTTGTCTCACTGTCCCTCTACCAACTGGGAATTGTGTAGCACTGTCCTGGTCTGATGACCCCCATAGAATGTCCCTCATACAGCTTTTGGCCCTTTCTCTGTTGTTTTTATGTCAGAGTTGAGGCCTGCATGCATACTCTAGAGCCATCTTCCTGGAACTCTCATGTAGTTTTGATTTGCATTTCCATGACAGCTTGTGAACATTTATTGACCTTATTATTTTTTTTTGCCATTATATTTCTTTTTGGAGAAATGTCTATTTAAGACTTTTATTCATTTTTAATTGGAATTATTGCTCTTTTATTGTTGAGTTTTCTCTTTATTTTACTTAGAAACCAAATGCTTATCAGATATGCAGTTTAAAAATGTTTTCTCTCATTGAGTGTGCTGCCTTTTCAACTTATTAATGAAGTATTGATGAATCAAAAAGTGTTTAAATTTGAAGAGGTACAATTTATCCATTTTTTTCTTTTGTTGATTGTGCTTGCAGTATAACGTTTAAGAAATCACCACCTACAACCAAGTACTGAAGATGTTTCCCTGCATTTTATTCTAAGAGTTTAAAATTTGTAGCTTTTATATTTAGGTTTTTGATCCATTTTGATTTAATTTTTGTACAGGGTGTGAGATAGAGGTCCTCTTGCTTCCCTTGTACATGGCTATCCAGTTCCCCAAGCACCATTTGTTGAATAGACTGTTCTGCCCCAGCTGGGTGGACTTCAAATCATTGTCAGAAATCACTTGACCATATATCTGACGGTCTGTTTATGAACTATCAATTCAATTTCTTTGGTCTATATGTCTATCTTTATATCAGTAACATGATATAAACATGTTAACATCAGTAACATGATGTTTTAACTACTATAGCCAGGTAATATCATGTAAAGTCCTGAAGTGAGAGTCCTCCAAAATTGCTATTCCTTTTTTTTTTACTTTATTTTTTATATTTAATAATTAAAAATATAATCAGTTAAAAACAAAAAAGTAAATACAGATGAATAAATATATACATTTCTCAATTAAATGTAATGGATACATATAATTTTTTTTTTATTCAAACAATATGTTACACAATATATTTGCTTCATAGCAATGCATTCATACAGTATTTGTCCTTTTGTGTCTGGCTTGCTTCACTCAACATAATGTCCTCCAGGTTCATCCATGTTGTCATATGCTTTATGATTTCATTTCTCCTTACAGCTGCATAATATTCCATCGTGTGACTGGACCACAGTTTGTTTATCCATTCATCTGTTGATGGACACCTGGGTTGTTTCCAACTTTTGGCAATGGTAAATAATGTTGCTATGAACATTGGTATGCAGACGTCTGTTTGTGTCACTGCAATCAGTTCTTCTGGGTATATACCCAGTAGTGGTATTGCAGAGTCACGTGGCAAGTCTATATTCAACTTCTTTAGGAACTGCAAAACAGTTCTCCATAGTGGTTGTACCATTCTGCATTCCCACCAACAGTGAAGAAGTGTTCCTATCTCTCCACATCCTCTCCAAACTTGTAGTTCTCTGTCTTTTTAATAGTGCCCATTGTGATAGATGTGAAATGATATCTCATTGTAGTTTTGATTTGATTTTCCTAATCATGAGTGATGTTGAGCATTTCTTCATGTGTTTATTTGCCATTTGTATTTCTTCTTTGGAAAAATGTCTATTCAAGTCTTTCATCCATTTTTTAATTGTGTTGTTTGTCTTTTTATTGTTGAGTTGTAACAACTCTTTACTGGATATTAAACCCTTATCAGATATGTGATTTCCAAATATTTTTTTCCCATTGAGTTGGCTGCCTTTCCACCCTTCTGACAAAGTCCTGTAAGGTGCAAAAGTTTTTAAATTGAGGAGGTCCCATTATCTATTATTTTCTTCTGTTGCATGTGCTTTGAGTGTAAGGTCCAAGAAACCACTACCTACTACAAGGTCTTGAAGATGTTTACCTCCATTTTCTTCTAGTAGTTTTATGTTTCTGGCTTTTATATATAGATCTTTGATCCATTTTGAGTTGATTCTTGTATAGGGGGTGAGATAGGGGTCCTCTTTCATTCTTTTGGTTATACATATCCAGTTTTCCCAACACCATTTGTTGAAGAGACTGTTTTTTTCCATTAGCGTGGTCTTGGTAGGTTTGTCAAAAACCAGTTGACTGTATAGGTGTATATTTCTGGGTTCTCAATTCTATTCCACTGATTGATGTGTCTATCTTTATGCCAGTACCATGCTGTTTTAAACACTGTAGCTTTGTAATATGTTTCAAGGTCAGGCAGTGAAATTCCTCCCATGTTGTTCTTCTTTTTTAGAATGCTTTGACTATTCGGGTGTATTTACCCTTCCAGATGAATATGATAATTTCCTTCTCTAATTCTGTAAAGTAAGCTGTTGGGATTTTGATTGGTATTGCATTGAATCAATAAATAAGTTTGGGCAAGATTGACATTTTCACGATATTTATTCTTCCAATCCATGAACACAGAATGTCTTTCCTTTTGTTTAGGTCTTTTAAAATTTCTTTTAGCATTGTTTTGTAGTTTTCTGCATATAGGTGCTGTACTTCTTTGGTTAAATTAACTCCTAGGTATTTGAGTCTTTTTGTTGCTATTGAAAATGGAATTTTCCCCCTGATTTCCTCCTCAGGTTGTTCAGTACTAGAGTACAAAAACATTACTGATTTTTGCGTGTTGATCTTGTATCCTGCCACTTTGCTGAACTCATTTATTAGTTCAAGTAGCTTTGTTGTGGATACTTCAGGATTTTCTAAGTACAGAATCATGTCATCCGCAAACAGTGAGAGTTTTCCTTCCTCTTTTCCTATTTGGATGCCTTTAATTTTTTTTTTCTTGTTTAATTGCCCTAGCTAGAACTTCTAGTACAATGTTGAAAAACAATGGTGTCAGTGGGAATCCTTGTCTTGTTCCTGATCCTAGAGGGAAAGCTTTCAACATTTCCCTATTGTGTATGATGTTGGCTAGTGGGTTTTTCATACATGCCTTTTATCATATTGAGGAATTTTCCTTCTATTCCTATCTTTTTGAAGTGTTTTTATCAAAAAAGGATGCTGGATTTTGTCAAATGCCATTTCTGCATCTATTGAGATGATCATGTGTTTTTTTTTCCTTCAATTTGTTAATGTGGTTTATGACATTGATTGATTTTCTTATGTTGAACCAGCCTTGCATACCAGGAATAAATCCCACTTGGTGATGATGTATAAGTCTAATGATATGCTGTTGGATTCAATTTGCAAGTATTTGTTGGGCATTTTTGCATCTATGTTCATTAGAGAGATTGGTCTGTAAATTTATTTTCTTGTGGAATCTTTATCTGGCTTTCGTATTAGGGTGATCTTGGCTTCATAAAATGTGTTGGGTAATTTTCCCTCCTCTTCAATTTTTTGGAAGAGTTTAAACTGGGTTGGTGTTAATTCTTTTTGAAATGCTTGGTAAAATTTGTGAAGCCATCTGATCCTGGACTTTTCTTTGCTGGGAGATTTTTGATGATGGATTCAATCTCCTTAATTGTGTTTTGGTTGTTAAGTTCCTGTATTTCTTGTAGTGTCATTGCAGGTTGGTTGGGCGTTTCTAGAAATTTGTCCATTTCATCTAGGTTGTCTCGTTTGTTGGCATATAGTTTCTCATAATATCCTCTTATGAGTCTTTTTATTTCTGTGAGGTCATTTGTAACTTCCCCCCTTTCATTTCTGATTGTATTTATTTGCATCTTCTCTCTTTTTTCCTTTGTTGTCAAGTTTATTGATCTCAAAGAACCAGCTTCTGGTTTTGTTGATTTTCTCTGTTGTTTTTCTGTTCTCATTTTCATTTATTTCTGCTCTAATCTTTATTATTTCTTTCCTTCTGCTTGCTTTGGGATTGGTTTGCTGTTCTTTTTCTAGTTTCTCTAGTTGTTCAGTTAAATTTTTGAGTTTTCCTCTTTCTTGTTTTTAATATAGTCATTTAGGGTTCTAAATTTCCCTCTCAAGACTGCCTTCGCTGTATCCCATAAGTTTTGATAGGTTGTGTTCTCATTTTCATTTGTCTCAATATATTTACTGATTTCACTTGCAAATTTTTCTTTGACCCACCGATTATTTATGTGTGTGTTGTTCAGTCTCCACACATTTGCAAATTTACTTTTTTCCTGTCTATTATTGATTTCTAATTTCATTCCTTTATGATCTGAGAAGGTGCTTTGTATAATTTCAATCTTTTTATATTTATTGAGAGCTTCATTGTGACTTAACATGTGGTCTATCCTGGAGAAAGATCCATGGGTACTTGAGAAGAATGTATAACCCTCTGAGTTTGGATGCAGTGTTCTGTATATGTCTGTTAGGTCTAAATTTTTTATCATATTGTTCAAGTTCTCTGTTTCCTTGTTGATCTTCTGTCTGGTTGTTCTAATGATGTGAGTGGGGTGTTGAAGTCTCCAAGGATTATTGTAGAAATGTCTATTTCTCCCTTCAGTTTTGCCAGAGTTTGTCTCATATATTTTGGGGCACGCTGGTTAGGTGCATAGATATTTATGACTGTTATATCTTCCTGGTGGACCATTCCTTTTATTAATATATAATGGCCTTCTGTATCTCTTATAAGTTTTTTGCATTTAAAGTCTGTTATGTCTGATATTAGTATAGCTACCCCTGCTCTTTTCTGGTTACTATTCGCATGGAGTATCTTTTTCCAACCTTTCACTTTCAGCCGATTTGTATCCCTGGGTCTAAGGTGAGTTTCTTGTAAGTAGCATATGGGTGTCTCATGTTTTTTTATCCACTCTATCAGCCTGGATCTTTTGACTGGAGAGTTTAATCCATTCACCTTCAATGATATTACTGTAAATGCACTATTTACTTCCTCCATTTTATTCTTTGGTTTTCATATGTCATCTTGTTTTTGTCTCTCTTTTTACTCTTTTGGTTATCCTTTCTGTTATTCTTTCTTCTATACTCTCCTCCAAGCCTCTCTCTCTCCTGTCTTTTTCTTTCAGGTTGTAAGGATTCCTTTAATATTTCCTGCAAAGGTGGATTCTTTTTTGCAAACTCTCTTAGTTTCTGTTTGTTTGTGAATATTTTATACTCACCTTCATATTTGAAGGACAGTTTTGTTGGATATAGAATTCTCGACTGGTAGTTTTTCTCTTTCAGTTTCCTAATTGTTTCATACCACTCTCTTATCACTTCCATGGTTTCTGAAGAGAAATATGCACTAAGTCCTATTGGATGTCCCTTGTATGTGATCGTTTACTTCTCTCTTGCTGCTCTGAGAATTTTCTCTTTATCTTTGACATTTGACATTCTGAGTCGTATGTGTCTTGGCGTAGGTCTATTTGGATTTATTGTGATTGGGGTACGGTGTGCTTCTTGGACATGTAAGTCCATTTCTTTTGTGAGAGTTGGGAAATTTTCAGCTATTATTTCCTCAAATACTCTTTCTGCCCCTTTTTCCTTCTCTTCCCCATCTGGAACTCCCATGACACGTATCTTGTTGCATTTTGTGTTGTCATTCAACTCAGAGTCCTTGCTCAATTTTTTCCATTCTTTTCTCTCTCTGTTCTTTTCTCTGTTCAATTTTAGCTGCTCTGTCTTCAGCATCACTTTTTCTTTCTTCTATCATTTCGAGTTTGCTGTTGTATGCCTCAAATGTATTTTTGACCTCACCTATTGTGTCTTTCATTCCCATGAACTCCTTTACTTTTCTGTTCAGGATTTCAAATTCTTCTTTGCTTTCACTCAGTGTCTTCTTGATGTCATTTATCTCTTTAACTATATTGTCTTTCATCTCATTAATTTGATTTTGGAAATTTGTGCTCATTTTGCTGATTAGTTCTCTCAAATTCTGCATCTCTTCTGGGACTTTGATGTATTCCTTTTCTTGGGCCATGTCTTCCATTTTCTTAGTATGGCTCATAATTTTTTGCTGGTTTTTAGGCATCTGGTTAGGATGTAGTTTACTCAGATGCTCAATCTTTTTCTCTTTTATAAGGATTTAGTGGCAGAAGTCTATGAGTTACCACAGCTCTTTGATTTTCAGCTCAATCTGGATTGTTAGGATTGTCCTGCTGGTTGCTCAAAACTGGGCACTGGACCCAGTAATTGGTTGTAAAGTCACTTCTTAAGGCCTTGGGCAGGGAGATTATAGAGGCCAGGAAAAACCTTTCCTACTTATTTTTAATTTTCTTATGTGCATTTCCTTGGTCTGCCAGGAGATAGAGCTCTTTGGCAGCTCTCAATTCAATGCCTGGTCAGAGTGTATTTGTTGTGACACAGATCATATCAATGTGATAGAGCTTCTTTCTGCAGGCTAAAAGCCTTGTAATTCAAACTTTCTGAGACAGTTCTCTAGTCTTCTCTGGCAGCCCCCTTCCTTTTCCCAGTTAGGAAATATTTCCATTCCCCTCTGAGCCCTCAACAATCAGTCTCTGTTAGTAGAGGAAGAAATTGGGAGGTTTGTATACCTTTAGTCCCTTGCGAGCTACAAGGCAAACAATGGCACAGCCACACCCGGCCTGGAAGAGCTCTCCGGACACGGCATTCCAAACCTGGGAGTCAAAAGCCGAGTCAGCCCCAGGCTCTCTCTCCTCTCCTGTGGAGTTCTCAACAATTAGTCCAGGCTAAAAGTGAGGGAGACTGTGAGGGTAGGATTTCTCCAATCCTTTGTAGGCTCCCTGGGTAAACCACTGTGTGGAAGCGTCCGTGGGTCTCCACGTCCAAATTTGTGGGTCAGAACATGAGTCAGCCTTAGGCTGTGTCCCTTTCTCTCCCCCTTTCTGGAGTAGTAGATCCCTGGAGCCCCCTTTGTCTGTAGTCACAGGCCCAGAGGTCCAAGAATTCTAAAGGGTGTGGGGGAGGGTGCCGGCAGCAGCAGGCGCTGCTGGTTCCAAGTCACGGTTCTGTCATTGCAATTTCCCTCTTTTGTTCCTCTCTCCTCTGGGTGGTGTGCAGCCTTCACCTGCTGTCCTAAATCCTAGAAGATCTTTTTCAAGGCTGTTTCAGCCTGTGTTCTAGCTATTTTTCTGGAGAAGAGATTCCCATGTCTTACTAGTCCGCCATCTTCCCGGAAGTCCCTGTAATTTCTTTTTAAGATGTTTCTGGTCATTCAGGGCTACTTACCCTTCCAAATATATTGGAAAATTGGTATTTCCATTTCTTTAAAAAAGCAGTTGGAATTTTTCAGGATTTCTTTATATCTGTATATCAATATGGGTAGAATTGACATCTTAACACTATTTAGTCTTCCAATCCATTACCATGAAATGTTCTTCCATTTATTTGTGTAATTTGATTTCTTTTAGCAATGCCTTGTAGTTTTCTGAATTACAAGTTTTTACATGCTTAGTTAAGTTTATTCCTAAATATTTGACCTTTTATTAGTTATAGTAAATGGAATTTTTTTCCTGAATTCCTCCTCAAATTGCTCATTATCAGTTTATAGAAACACTGGTCATTTTATTTTTAATATTAATCTTGTATGCTGCCATTCTGCTGAATTTGTTTATAAGATCTAGTAGCTTTGTTGTAGATTTTTCAACATTTTCTACGTGTAGATTTATATCATCTATGAATTGTGAATTTTAAATTCTTCCTTTCCAATCTGGATTCCTTTTATTTCTTTTTCTTGCCTGATTGCTCTTGCTAGAATCTCTAACACTATATTGTACAAAAGCAGTGGCAGTGGGCATCCTTGTCTTGTTCCTTTGCTCCTGATCTCTGTAAGAAAGCTTTCAGGCTTTCATAATTGAATACAATGTTAACTGTGGGTTTTTAACATAGACTCTTTACCATGTTGAGAATGTTTCCTTCAATTCCTAAATTTTGGAGTATTTTTTATCAAGGAAGGATGCTCTATTTTATCAGATGCATTTTCTGCATCAATTGAGATCATCACATGATTTTTCTTTATGATTTATTAATGTGGATTATTATGCCAAATGATTTTCTTCTGTTGAAATACTGGTTAGTCGGAATAGCATCGTGGTATACCTGATAAACTTGCATGCGTGGTTGAACAAGATTAACAAATCTTCTAATGTGTTGTTGGATTCAATTAGCAAGTATATTTTTTGAGTATTTTTTCACACATATTCATTTAGGAAATGGGTCTTTAATTTTCTTTTTCTGTAATATCTTTAACTGGCTTTGTTATTAGGGTGGTATTGGTGTCATAGGATGAATTTGGTAGTGGTCTTTCTTGTTCAATTTTTTGAAAGAGTTTGAGTAAATTTAGTTTTAAATCTTTAAATGCTTGGTAAAATTCACGTGTGAAGCAATATGGTCTTGGGCTTTTCATTTTGGGGATTTGTTTGATGATTGTTTCCACCTTTTTAATTGTGACTGGTTTGTTGTGGTTTTATATTCTAGGGCCAGTGTAATTGTTAGAATATTGCTAGGAATTTTTCAATTTCATGTACATTGTCCAGGTTCTTGGCATACAGTTATTAATAGTATCTTCTTAAGATCTCTTTTATTTCTGTGGGCTTAGTAGTAATGTCCACATTTTCATTTCTGATTTGACTTATTTGCAACTTCTCCATTTTTCTTTCAGTCTCACAGTTGTCAATTTTATTAATCTTATCAAAGTACCAACTTTTAGTTTTGTTTATTCTCTCTCATTGTCTTTTGTTCCCAATTTCATATCTTTTTACTCTGATCTTTGTTATTTAATTCCTTCTGCTTGCTTTGGGAATACTTGCTGTTCTGTAAGTTCTTCAAGTATTGTAGTTAGGTCATTGATTTTAGCTTTTTCTTCTTTTTTAATGTAATCATTGAAGGCTGTAAATATCACTCTCAGAACTACCTCCAATACATCCATAGGTTCTTAAATGTTCTGCTGTTGTTTTCATTCCTCTCAAGATATTTATTGATTTACCTTGCAATTTATTTTTGAACCACTGATTATTTAAGAGTGTGTTATTTAATCTCCATATATTTGTGAATTTTTCTTTTTTCTTCCTGTTGTTGATTTCCAGCTTTATTCCATTATCATCAAAGAAAGTGCTTTTTATAATTTCAGTCTTTTTAAATTTATTGAGATCTGTTTTGTGAACAAACATATGGTCTGTCTTGGAGAGGGATCCATTTGTATCTGAAAAGAATGTATGTACTGCTGTTTTGAAGTCCAATGTTTTGTATATGTCTATTACATTTTTTTCTTTCATCATATTATTTATGCTTTCAGTTTCTTTATATATCCCCTGCACAGGTGCTCTATCCAATGATGAGAGTCATGTATTGAAGTCTCCAAATATTATTGTAGATCCTCTATTTGTCTCTTCCATTTGCCAGTGTTTGCCTTAAGTAAATGGTAGCATTGGTTACATGCATACATATATTTTATTGTTATTTCTTTCTGATTGGTTGCCCCTTTGTTAATACATAATGTCCTTTCTTGCCTCTAATAAGAGCTTTCCTTTTAAAGTCTATTTCTCCTTGTACAAGTGTAGCTGCTCTAGCTTTTTGTTTTTTGAGCACTGCATGTGTGGAATATCTTTTTTCTAGCCTTTCACTTTCAATCTAATTTTATCTTTGTATGTAAGGTGACTGTCTTGTAGACAGCAGAGGGATAGCTCTCATTTTCTTATCCACTCCACTGTCTTTTGGTTGTGGCGTTTAGTCCATTAACATCCAATGCTATTACTGTAAAGTCAGTTCTTCCCCCATTTTGACCTTCAGATTTTATCTGTCATATCTTATTTTCACCACTCTTTCTACACTCTGAGTTTCTTTTATTGATATAATCAGTTCTAGAATCTCTTCCAAACCTCTCTCTCCTGTGTTTTCTTTTCACTCTGCAGTACTCCCATTATTATTTCCTGCAATGCTGGCTTCTTGGTTTCAATCTCTCTGTTTCTATTTATCTGTGAATACTCTAAACTAGCCTTCAATTATGAAGGTCAATATTAACAGATATAAGATTGTTGGCTGGCAGTTTTTCTCTTTCAAAATCTTAAATATCACACCACTGCCTTCTTTCCTCTATAGTTTCTGATGAGAATTCAAAACTTAATCTTTTTGGACATCCCTTGCATGTGATGAATCTCTTCTCTCTTGCTGCTATCAGGTTTCTTTCCTTATCTTTGGCATTTGGCATTCTGATTGGTATGTGTCTCAGTGAAGTTCTATTCAGATTTATTCAGATGGGAGTGCATTGTGCTTCTTGGAAAGGAATATCAATGTTTTTCAAAATGGTTGGGGTATTTCATACTGTTATTTCCTCAGATATTTCTTCTGACCCCTTTCCTTACTCTTCTTCTTCTGGGACACCCATTATACATATGTTTGCACTTCTCTTACTATCATTTAGTTCCCTGAGACCCTGTTCAACTTTTTTCCATTATTTTCTTTATCTCTTCTTTTGTATGATCACTGTCAGAGACCGTGTTTTCAAGTTCAATGATCTGCTCTTCTGCCTTTTCAAATGTGCTGTTATATGCTTCCAGTGTATTTTAAATTTCATTTTCTGTGACTTTTATTCCCATAAGGTCTATTTTTCTATGTATGCTTAAATATTCTTCTTTGTGCCCACACAGTGTCTTCTTAATATCCTTATGCTCTTTAGCCATATCATTGATTTTACTAAGGAGATTTGTTTGAATATCTATGGTTAGTTGTTTCAACTCCTTTATGTTACCTCAAGGATTAGATTTTTTCCTTTGACTGGGCCATATCTTTCTGTTTATTGATATGGATTGTAATTTTTCCTTGGTGTATTGGCATCTGATTTACTAGATACATTTATTCTAGATGCATGGGTTCTTTAGTCTAGAGCTTGCTATTTGATTGGCTTTTTTCTACAACCCCTCTTTGAAACTTGATTCAAATGAATTTGGAATGTTATAGTGGCTCATGTTTAGCCAATATTAATTTGTTCAACTCTTTTTCATCTGTTTCTTTTCCTTTCTCCCTTGCTGATTGTGGAGTGGGTGCTAAGGAAGCAGTAGGTACTATAATCCATGGAGGCTGAAGATGCCCAAGTTGCCACAGGAGTTGATGAAGCTTCTCTCACCTTTCTCTCACCTTTCTCCCCTGCCAGAGTTAGGGATAGAGCCACAGCCATGTATTGTAATCAAAGCCATGCAGGACAAGAATCTCTGTAGATATTTGGAAGGACTGATGAAGCTCCATACTCCTTCCTCCCCTGCCTGGGGCAGGGATGGAGGCAGAGGTGTGGGCAGCAATTTAAGCTGTGTGTGTAAATCTGATGGCAGTTGAGCACATGGGAATGGAGGCCCAGTTTGCACAACATTTTGGATTGTGCTGGCTGAAAGTGACTGTAGTTGCCCAGAGAGGGAGAGGGAGGAATGTCTCTCCTGTTCTTCTGTCATTAATGGGGACAAAGCCATAGATGTGTTCAAGAATGTAGTTTGTGAGGGCTGACCATGACTTCAGTTAAGTGGAGAGGCTGGAGAAACATTTTCCCTCTTCCTGCCCTCTCATATGTGAGAATAGAACCAGAGATTTGTCCAATCGTCTAGTCCATTTGGACCAAAAGCAGATGCAGTTGCACAGAAAGGCTGAAGAAACTCTGTCCCTCTTGCCTTGTCAGGGGCGTGGTTGGAATTTCAGGAGTGCCTAACAATCTAGCCCATGCAGACTGAAAGTGCCTTCAGTTGCCTGGAGAGGGTGAGGAAACACTCCCTCCACTCCTGTCCTATTCAGGGCAGGGACTTAGCGACAACTTTGCTCATAATCGAGTCCATACAAGCCCAAAGTGACTGCAGTTGACCAGAGAGGCTGTGGGTACACTGTTGCTTCTACTGCCCTATCAAGGGCAGGTGTGGTGTCAGAGATATGTCCAACAGTCTAGTTCATGCAGGACAGAAGTAGCCACAGTTTCCCAGAGAGGCTGACAGAACACTGTCATTCTGTCCCTTCAGGGGTGGGGATGGAACCACAGGAGTGCCCAACAATCTAGTTTGTGTGGACTCAAAGAGCCTAATGTTGCCCAAAGATGAGGAAAAACTGCCACATGCCTTGTCCTATAGCAGGTAGGAATTGAGTCACAGGTGTGCAGCAATCCAGTCTATGAAAGCCGAAAGCACCCGAAGTTGCCTAAAGAGGCTAGAGAAACACTACCCCTCTCCTATCCCATTGGGAGGCAGTGGTGAAACTACAGGTGTCCAACAATCTTGTCTTTATGCCAAATACAACTACAATTGCTTGGAGAGTCTGGTGCAGGTCCCCTCTGCTTCCTCCCTACTGGAGGTAGTGCTGGAGCTTATGCTAGGGCTGCAAACTGACCTTGGTGGAAAGAAGCCAATCCCTTCCATCAGTATGATCTTCAATAAATACCACTTCCCCTCATGATAGGGCCAGAGTTAAAATGGAGGCTACTGGATTCTTTCTGACTTGGACAGTTTCAAACTTTAGTTGTTTGTATGATTAGACTTTAGTCAGTTGAACTTTACTACTTACTAGCTGAAGTTGGTGCCTAAGCATTTCTTCTTCCCATGCTTTTGGGATATGGAGCTTCCAACTTCAGCCAGGGAATAGCTCCCAAGGTGTCTTTGTACCAAACGTGGGGGGAGGGCAACAACCTTTACATCATGGAGTGCTTTACTCACAAATCTTCACTGCAGGTGGGCAATTTCTTCCTTCCATTCTTCCAAGAATGTTGCAGAATGTTCTTCTGGACTCTGGGCCCCCAAAAAAGTTTCTTTAGATAGTTCTGGTGATTACTAACTGCACTAAAGGATGAGCTGACTCTTGGAACTCCTTATTCTGACATCATCTTGTCTTTCTCATCTGTTAAGGGTGTTTTAGTTCAAGTCCATGTCACAGCAGATCTAGTGTCTCCCCTGACCCATTCTGATTTTTACCCCCCTTCATGTATGCATAAATGAAATAGACATAAGTGGCAACTATCAGAAACCCCATATTGCTTCCTTGACTTGTGGAGAGGGGACTATTATGGTAGGAAAGGCGAAGTGGAAACCACTAGAATTTCCATTACCTAACTAAATAGTAAATAAAAACAATACTAGCTCCTGTAGGAATTGCAGAGATCAGTGCCACCATGAAGGACTTGAAAGATGCAAGGGTGGTAATTCCCACTATATCCCCAGTCAACTCTCGTATTTGGCCTGTGCAAAACACAGATGCAACTTAGAACATAGGAGTGGATTATCATGAATTAACCAGGTAGTGACTCCAATTCCAACTGCTATTTCAGATGTTGTACTAAGGCTTGAGCAAATCAATAC
This sequence comes from Cabassous unicinctus, assembly GCA_029593785.1. Lineage (NCBI taxonomy): Eukaryota > Metazoa > Chordata > Mammalia > Cingulata > Chlamyphoridae > Cabassous > Cabassous unicinctus. The sequence goes on along the minus strand of JAQZBX010001820.1, from coordinate 31,473 downwards.
ATCCCCTGGAAACTGGTATGCAGCTATTGATCTGGCAAATGTTTATTTTTCTCAATTGTTGTTAAAAAAAATTACCTGAAACAGTTCACTTTTAGCTGTCAAGGCCACCAATATACCTTCTTTCTCTTTACTGAGAGTTTATATTAATTCTAAAGCCCTATAACATAACATTGTCTGCCAGGAACTGATCATCTCTCACTCTCACAAGACATCACACTTGTCCATCATATGGATGATATAATGTTGATTTGATCTAGTGAGCAAGAAGCAACAACTACTGTAGACTTATTGGTAAGGCATTTTTGTCACAAAGAATGGGAGATAAATCCAGCAAAAATATGGGGCCTTTGATTTCAGTGAGATTCCTATATGTTCAGTGGTGTTGGGTATCTCAGAACATCCCTTGAATGAAAAACTGTTACATCTGACACTCCTATGACTGAAAATGAGACTAAAACAATTCGTTTGTCTTTTCAGATTTTGAAGACAGCACATTCCTCATTTAGGTGTTCTACCCTGGCCCATTTATGAGTGAGCAGAAAAGCTACTAGCTTTGAGTGGGGACTGGAACAAAGGAAGGCTCTGTGGCAGGTCCAGGCTGTTTGCAAGCTGCACTGCCACTTGGGCCATAAGATCCAGCAGATCCAATGGTGCTGGAAGTATCAGTGGCAAATAAAGTTGCTGTCTGGAGCCTTTAGCAGGCCCTTATAGGACAATCACAAGGCAGACCCCTTAGAATTATGAAGCAAAAGCTCTGAAATCTTCTGCAGATAACTACTCTCCTTTTGAGAAAGAATTTAGGCCTCCTACTAGGCCTTAGTAAAGACTTACTGCTTAACTATGGGCCACCAAGTTACCAAGAGACCTTGGTTCTCTATCATGAGCTTGGTATTGTCTGACCCACCAAACCATAAAGTTACATGTGCACAACAGCACTCCATTATAAAGTCAAAGTGGTATATATAAGATAAGTCAAGAACCGGTCCTGAAGGCACAAGTGGTATTAGGAAGTGGCCAAAATGCCCATGGTCACCAATCCTGCCAAATTACCTTCTCTTTCCCAGTCAACATCTATGGCCTGTTGGGGAGTTCCTTAAAAACTGTGGACTGAGGAAGAGAAAACTCAGGCCTGGTTTACAGATAGTTCTGCACAATATGCAGGTACCACCCAAAAGTGGACAGTTGCAGTGCTACAGCTCCCTTTCTGGGACATCCCTGAAGGACAGTGGAAAAGGGAAGTCCTCCAAGTTGGCAGAACTTTAAGCAATGCACCTGATTATTCATTTTGTTTGAAAGGAGAAATAGTTTGGGGGTACATTTGTACAACTGATTCATGGACTGTTGTCAGTCATATGTCTGGGTGGTCGGAGACTTGGAAGCAGCATGATTGGAAAATTGGTGACAAAGAATTTTGGTGAAGAGGTATGTGCATAGACCTTACTAAGTGGGTAAAAACCATGAAAATATTTGTTTCCCATGTGAATGCTTATCAGAAGTTGATTTCAGCAGAGAAAGATTTTAATAATCAAATGAACAAGAGTCCCCATTCTGTGGATATCTGTGGATAACAGGCCATCTCTTTACCCAGACATTGTCATAGCCCAATGGGCCTATGAAAAAATTAGCCATGGTGGTAAGGATGGAGGTTATGCATGGGCTCAGCAACATGGACTACACCTCATCTAGGCTGACCCGGCTACAACCACTATTGAGTGCCTAATGTGCCAACGGCAGCTAACCACAGCCAGCCTCTAATATTGCATCATTCTTCAAGGTGATCAGCCTGCTACCTGGTGACAGGTTGATTACAAAGGCCATGTCCATCATGGTAGAGACAGTGATTTGTTCTAATTGGAATAGACACATTCTCCGGATATGTGTTTGCCTTCCCTGCACACAATGCTTCTGCCAAAACTACCATCATTGGACTTACCTAATGTCTTTTCCACCACCATGGCATTCCACACAGCATTGCTTCTGATCAAGGAGCCCACTTTATAGAAAAACATGTGTGGGAGTGGGCACATGCTCATGGAATTACCAGTCTTACTGTATTTCCCATCATCCTGAAGCAGCTGGATAGACAGAACAGTGGAATGGCCTTTTGAAGACTCAATTACAGTGCTACCTAGATGGCAATACCTTGCAGGGCTGGGACAATGTTTCCCAAGTGGCTATGTATGCTCTAAATCAGTGTCTACTCTAGTGCTGTTTCTCCCATAACCAGGATTCTCAGGTACAGGAATCAAGGAGTGGAAATGGTAGGGACACCAGTCACTATTGCCCCTATTGATCTGCTAGTACAATTTTTGTTTCCTGTCCCTGCAACCTTAATCTCTCCTGGTCTACAGCTCTTAGTTCCAAAAGAAGGAGTGTTTCCACCAGGGAAGACAACAAGAATTCCATTGAACTGGATGTTAAAAATGCCCTTTGGCTGCTTTAGTCTCCTCATATCTGAATCAACTGGAAAAGAGGGGAATTACTGTGTTGGCTGTGGTGATTGATCCTGACTATTAAAGGAAACTAGGACTACAACTGCACAATGGAGGTAAGAACAGTTTATCTTGAATGCAGTCGATCCCCTAGAGTGTCTTTTAGTACTATCAAGCCTGTCATTAAAGTCAAAGGAAAATTATAATAACCCAATCCAGGTAGGAATACCAATTGTCGTGTGAGACAATTTTATTAAATCTCATAATATTTACAGATATCTCTTTTCATTTCTATTTCTCTAGAGAACCCTAACAATTGGCAATTATGTTTTTTTCAGTACTTTAAATATTTTTGTCCTTCTGTCTTCTTGGGCCCAGGGCTTCTAATGAGATTTCAGCTCTTCATCTTATTGGTGATCCCTGGAATATAAAACATTGCATTTCTCTAGCAGCTTTCAGAATTGTTTTCTTGTCTGGTACATTCGATTGTTTTACTACAATGTGTATAGACATGGTTCTCTTTGGTTTTATGTTCTTTGGGGTTCATTGTATTCTTGAATGTATATAGTCATGCCTTTCATTAGGGCATAATCATAAATTAATAATTATTTTTATGCATTTGTATTTTAAATCATCTAAGAAATTTTTAAAAAATGGAGTAAATGTATTTAACAATGTACTTTCCTTTCCTAAAGAACTTTATTTATTAATAGGTCTTCAAGCTAAATCTAGGATCCTTTCCTTTCAACCTGAATGATTCCCTTTAGCATTTCTTGTAGCACAAGTCTAACAGTAGCAAACATCCTCAGCTTTTGTTTTTTCTAAGGATGCCTTAATTTATCCCTCAGATTTTAAAGGAAATTATTGTCAGATATTAATTCCTGTTCATTGTTTTTTTTTTCTTTTAGCACTTTACATAATGTCATCACATTGCCTTCCATCTTCCATGGTTTCTGATGAGAAGTTGGCTGTTATTCTTATTGAGCATTAAATATATGTGATGAGTCATTTCACTCTTGCTACTCTCAAGATTCATTCTTTGTCTTTTTTAATTCATCAGTTTGATTATAAATTGTCTGATTAGGGATTTCCCTGAGTTTATCTTAGTTGAACTTCTTTATAATTCTTGGGTGTTTATATTCACATATCTCATGAAATTTGAAAACTTTTGAGCCAATACTTCTTCAAATATTCTTTCTACCTCTTTCTCACTCTCTCTTCTTTTCTGGGTGCTCCATGATGCATAAGTTGGCTTTCTGGATACGTTCTCAAAGATCCCTTTGTTCTCTTCATTTTTCTTCATCCTTTTTTAATTCCTGCACTTCAGACAGGAAAATTTTAAATGTCTTATATTCAAATTCTCTGTTTCTCTTTTCTGTATAAATTTACCTTGAATCATTCTAGTGAATTTTGTTATTTCAGATATTGCATTTTTCAGCTCCAGAATTTTTCTTGTCCTTCATAAAATTTTAAACTCTTCATTCAAATTCTAAATTTGTCCATATATCATTTTCTTTATTGTGTTTGGTTCTTTGTCCATGTTTTCTTTAGCTCATGAAGCATATTTGAGAGCATTGTCTTAATATATTTGACTATTATTTCTAATATCTGGGTTTCCTTAGTGATAGCTTCTGTTCTTTAATTTGCTTATTTTTCTGAGCCATCTTTTACTGATTATTTGTATCCCTCATGAATTTTTTGTCTAAATCTGGGCATTTAATTATTTTAAAGATTTAACTTTGGAGATCAGATTCTCCCCATTTCAAAGTGTTTGCTATTTATTTATTCATTCATTCTTTCATTTATTTATTTATTTATTTATTTATTTATTTATTTATTTATTTTTAACTTAACAAGAATTTATTCACAGGAATACATGTAAGTAGAGAAAAATAACAGAAAAGCTAAACACATGAAATGAAGAGGATCCAAACCAAGTCTCACTATGTAGCTTTAAACTTTCACTCTGTGTGCATATATTTGGGAACAGAGCACCATCAACATGCACCAATACAATGTAGGAACACTGCATTACATCCATTAGATTAAACAAATCTTTAAGATCATGCTTTAAACAAAAAAAGAATTCTTATAAGACAATATGATAGGTGGCAATAAACATTGAAATACAGCAATCATGTCTTCAAATTCTACAATTGCTTTTATGTGCTGACTAACATTTAAGCAGCCTTTTACAGATCTTGTGCAAAGTAATTTAAGTTTTAGAAGTTTTGATAAAATCACTACTAGGATATAACCATGCAGAAAACACATCACACTGACAGCGCAGAGGCAAGGAATTTGCACAGGCATAGCAGCTTTCCATATTGTGCAGGTTACACAAAATACAATATCAATTTATACCTAACAGATCCTAAAGAGATATTTCAAGGTGTAGGTATAAACTGCAGTACTTTATATCTATATTCTTAAAAATGAGATCCACAAATCTTAAAAAGGAATTTTAAATTCAGGGCTATGTCAAATTGGTAAATTGCAACAGAAACTGGCACAACATATGTAAATGAATACCAGCTTGCTCTATGTGATGCAAGCATGCTACTCTCTCACTGATTTAAATTATTTTCAATCACTGTGAGCCAGAATGCATGCCTGAACCTTAAACTGCACATTAAAAATAATGCCTTGGCCTAGAAATTAAGTGTAATGAAGTACAGCCTTGAAATTATACCCTCCAAATCAATAAATATTTCAATGCACGATTAAGGTGTCATTCTTTAGTTTGATATGCCCAACCCAATTTATTGTTCCCTCTCTGCCCACTCTGCACAGGTAAAATAGGTGACTCATTTGACATTTCATAGGTGCTTCATTGTTTACATTTGTTTCTTTTTATTTCCAACTTCTTTTGGTGTACCTTAAATTGTAACTTCCAAGAATCTGCTTCTACTCTGTGTAGGCAAGCTGATTTTAAATATATTATCTTCATTTCTGTAGTTCTTCATCAGCATGCAAAATGAGGCCCCATCATCAGGGAAAACTTATATAAAAAGTTTTAAATTTAAAAAAAGTATTTTACTGTTTTTAAGCCCCATTTTTAGGTTTCCTTTACTGTGTACTAAAGAATTTTTCCTTTCTCTTATCTGTATGGATCATTTGTATGGTTCTTGTTTTGGTACAATTCCCCATAAAATTTTAGAATGTACTGTTTTGTGTGCAGACTGAAATAAAATTTTTTGTTGCTTTTTCACATTCAGTGCAGAGTTGTAATTGGAGACAGATTTCCACCCACAAATTCTCCAGATTTTAAAATGTTTCCCAACATCAATTTAATACAGTTACCACAACATCTCACTCCCCTCCCTCCCACTAGAGTAGGAATTGTACTGTATTCCCTACTGGTTTACCCTTCCTACCTGTAAAGGGTAATATTTTTCCTTGGTTCAGAAGCTCCCTCAAAGTCTCCAAGACTGAAGGACCCCTAATAATGGACTGTAGCCTAAGAATATGGGATTAAACCCCTTAAAAATCTGCAAGATGCTCTTTTAAGGAAAGAGGAAACTAATCAAATAAATGACTCTAATTTTCATGCCGAAATTGATTTTTAAATCTATGAATGGTCTTACAGAACATGTCTCTGAGATCATCTTTAAGGTCAAATCATCATTCACGCACAAAAAATAAAATCTTGTATTATGCCACTGGGATTCACACTGTTCATGGTCTAAATCCCACAGAATGTGGAATCCTTTTTCTCATTGTCCTTTATGTTTCTCAGAGAGCTTCACCAAGTTCTTATAAACTGCTGCAGCATGGGGGCCACTTCTTGCTAACCAAGATGACCAAATGTTATTGCTGTATTTTCAAACATCTTGGCATGTTTGGTCAGTTAATGATTTCTACAAGCTGGTGCAACACCATAGGAATATGAGGCTGCATCTCTGCCCATTTGAGTGGAAATTTCTCCAATTGCCCAAGGGACATTGTTGCAGACTGAAATGGACTCTGGATTTAGGTTGGTTCCCAATATTGGCATGAAATCATCTATACAAGGCTTCATTTCATATATCATCAATACATGCAATTTAAAAATAGTGAATTTTTAATTCCAAATTAGCAAACATTAATGACTGCTATATTATCCAATACTGTTGAGTAAGTATTGATATTAAATTTTCATGTGGCCAAAACTATGCATGCAGGTTGTATTTCACATTTTTTTAAATAATAAGGAAAAAGTGAAGACAATCCAAATGTCCACATGGGAGGAAGAGTTAAATGCATTGTGATGTATGGTTATGGAGTATCAGGTGGACATTAAAGGGATTTGTAGGAAAAGTAATGACCTGGAAAGAACTTTTGATGTAATACTGGGTGGAAAAGGCAGAATAAATAATGCCATATATAATGATATTAAGACTAAAAAGACATATATACCTAGAACAGATCTAAAGAACATACACTAAAGACCAATAGTGCTTATCTGATTATGGAGTTAAGGAAGATTGTTGTTTTCTTCTTTTATAAATTTTATGATATGATTTTTTGGAAAGAGAATATTTTCCCTTTATATTCAGCAAGACAATTTAATAAAAGGAAATTTTATTTGCTTATATCATGTTTGGGTCCATAATATATCAAGTGAATGCTATTCTGAGTAGAATGGTATGAAGGTCATTATTTAAAAAAAACTGTGACATAGAAATACATGTTTCTAATATAAATTACCTGTGAATTGAACTCTAGCATCACCTTGAGAGAAAAGTACCAATTAAGAAGTCAGTGATTTTACCAATCTCTCTGAAGCATTTGGGGAAGAAGTAATAAGTTTATTGCATATCTGCAGAGGACAATTCATTTGAAAATAGTAATCTCTGATGCATTACTAATTACTGCTTTGCAAGTTCAATCATTTTTACCTTGTGTACTGTTTACCTGAATTACTGTATTGAATATGAATCTGAAGGTGGACTTCTTAGGTAAATTTTAAATTGTGGGTGTGCTTATCTTTGTCCTATAGCCTCCCACCAACCAGTGAATGTGGGCCACAAGCATGCCAGCTCAGATAAGAATTTCTTGATATAAAACTTCCCAATCTTTAGGTTTCAAAAAATTGATGGGGAGAAACCTAACCATTGAAAGACATCTCTTCCCAAACTTCCCTGCTGCACATCTGCCCATCTTGCTTTCTTGCTAACCAGATAAAGTATATTTAGAAAGTTCCTTGATCCTTGCTATAACATGATTTAAGACCTGAAAATAGGAAAATATGTTAAAGCAGAGTAATTGGGGATTACATGTACCATGAACTCAGCAACAAATGAAAGTTGTCTTGAAGTAACAGGTCTCTGAGGTCAGTTTTTTTTTCAGTCTTTACTTTACATAAAGCCTGTGATAGATTGGTGGTAGCTCCTTTGTTCCCTCAGAATCTGGATGTAAAAGGGTGGCAATTTAGTAACAAATAGCTTCTATAAACCATGGGTCATTATCTTTAGGTGATATTGCAGGCACTATAATCCCCAGAGTCTGTCCTCATTAACATTTTCATCTATGATTAAAGGTAAATAATTAAAGAATATTGCTCAAGGACAAGAAGGAATTAGGGATGATTTGAACTTTCTGTTCCCAGAGGGTTAGAATTAGCAGCTTCATCCAAGTTGGCAGCCAAACAAGTTTATCCTGTTCTCTCTTGTCACTGTGGCATCTGTGACCAAGGGTGTCAGGCAGAGAGCTGGCAGAGTTAGGATAGCAGCATCCTATGTCTGTGGTCTGGAAGTCAACCTAGGATCTGAGAAATAGGACATAACTTCATTTAGTCATAAGAGAATGGGTGCAAGAGTTTTCCAGAGTATATAAAACAATCCTATTACCTGTCTCACAGAGTCATAGAAAAGATTAAACAAAATAAAATGTGAAAACACCTAGGCCTTTAAAATCTGCTATTCTACTTTTGATGCCCTGAGGATAGACAAATGCAGGCTAGAGAACCTGCTCTCTAATATTAATATTCTCACATGCTTATAGTGGAAAATCTTTGGAAGTCATGAAACTGCACCTTCAGGACTGACTCTTCTACTTAAAACTATGAGAACTTGGGCAAGGTTTGCAGCCTCTTTATGCATCATTTTTTCACAACTGCTAAAAAGAGATGAGAAGGAACCTAACTCATAGGACTATTGTGAGCTTAAAGAAGATCATACGTGTAATGCATAGAATGGTGCCTGGCAAAGAAGCATCACTTTGTTGTCTGTTGTCACCACCTGCATAGGAACAGAGAGCTCATGGTCTAGCAAGAGCTTGGTCCTGGCAAAAATGTTCTCAACTCATATGTGTATCTTGTTTGCATTTCTCTTGTGGATGGTAGGATTGTGAGCAGATGCTGAAATTAGAAGGAAAAAAGGCCAAGTTTAGACATATTCAATAATTACAAGTAATTATAATTCTGAACTCTTTCTGGGAGTTTTTGTTCTCCCTTACAAAATATCTAACAGTGAAGTTGAGATTCTCAGAAAAAAAATGTAGGGAATAAAGGAAATGTGACTATCATTAGAACTAGTATGTAATGAGCACTTTTATATATCAGTCAGTTTTAAAGTGTGGTATCTGATCTTATTCTCATATAGTCCCCATGATGAAGTTCTCATTATTTCCACTTTATATGAAAGCAAATTTTGCCCCGAGCAAAAACTAATAATTAGTAGTGCTCAGATTTAAGTCCAGCGTGATCTGATTTCTAATCCTGAGCTCTGTTCATAATGTTGCTGTATTTCATCCAAAACTGGTGCTGTGATGTGTCCACACTGGATGGAAGAGGAAGTGCTGACTCAGACCAGGTCTATATTGTTTAGGAACTTTCTATCACCAGGGGAAGGCAGGCCCTACTCCTCAGACAGACCCAATGTCCATCAGCTGAAGAGGAAAGAGGGAGGAGAGAAGAAAATATCTCATAACTTCCTCTTATCTTTATACTTCTGCTGGAAAACTGCCTAAGCATGATCTAGGCATCTTTTATTTTGTAATTTCTTTTTGGCTGCAGAATGGAATGGAAGTCTAAGCAGAAGATTCAATTCCTAAACAGGGACATCCTCTATATGAATGGGCCACACTAGCACCCTAGATTAATTATACCTGAAAGGAATGAAATTGGATATGATTACCAATTCTTCCATTCTCTAATCATATGACTTTCTGAATGGCAATTAATTTATCAGGGCCTGTTCAGGAGACTTAAATAAAATATTATTATTAGGAGAGATAAAAAAAGATATCATATGAAAAAATCAAGCTGGTGTATTTTGCATAGAAATACTTAGAATATATTTTCTGGATAAAATTTAGGGAAATGTTTTCATCACTGACATACTTATCACTGTGACATTGTCAGTAATATTTCTTTTTTACTTTTGGCCAATCTGTGTCATCTTAGGCAAGTACCTCAACTTCTCTGTGTCTCAGTTTCCTCTTCTGAAGAGTACAAGGTTGCAAAATAAATTGTTGTACCGGGAAGGAAGATAAGAATGACTTCATTCTACATGTCAGATTCAATGCAAGCAAGGAGCAGGGGGCCACATATGAAAGAAAAAATTGACAAGCTATAATATACATACAACAAGATTTTCTTTAAAAACAGAAAATAAAGATGTTTTCATTCATACAACACAAATAGAATTCATTGTCAGCACACTCAGTACAATATAGAAAAAGAGGGTTTCAGGCAGAGGGAAAGTGATTCTAGATGGAATATGGATTTATAGAAGGAATTAAGGTCACCAAAAAATATAAATACATGAGGTACAATTTTTATCATAACACAGACATTTTAATGTACACCACCTAAATATCCAGATGACTGTGAGTTTTCATTAATAACTGGTTTTTAACGCTTAGAGGACTTGATTCCCATGATTCTTACTCTCAGTTGAATGATCTAAAATGCCTGGAAAGAAACATTTCTTTTTGCATAAGTGGCTAAAAGTCAGTATATCATAAAAGACATGGAGGAGTAGAGTAGACTTTCTTCTCAGATGAAAGTTCACACACGCATAGAGTTATGGTCTATGTTTATTTGAAAAAGTCATTGAAAAATCATACTGAGCCAGCCCCTCCCTTGTAAAATATGCCTATAGGAAGAAGAAGATAAGCACTGTAGTAATGAGGGCTCCACTTCCATTTCCTCTCCCTCAGCCTCCAATGTGGAATTAGTTGCAATCTTGCCAAGAGTGATTTGAGTTGGTGTAATTCACTTGGCACTTTGGGTTCAGGTTGTTCCTGTACTGAAGGAGCTCATCATGGATAGGGAAGTGCACCCTCCACACCCATAGAAAGATCCACCACTAGAAAACTTTTTTGAGCAAGAAGTAAGTCTCCTTGAGAATCCATTGAAACACATTTATTTATGTAGGGCATGGCTTTTGTTAGCCATATTGTTTTGTTGGATTTCTGTCTATATAAGATGATGTCAGGAAAGACAGTACAAGACCAAACTCTAGTGAGAATTTCTAGCAATGGCTCAAAACAACTGTAACAACTCTAACTCTATATCTAACTTTCATTATCATATAAATAAGAAGAGCACCAGATCTTTTAATCTCCTCCATTGTTTTAATTCTCTAGCAAAATCTCATTAAAACTTAGCGGGACACATAAACATTTTGAGGGTTCTCTGGTCATGGGAGTTAAAAGCAAATTTTCTAAGTAGTCAGGAAGAAGCTGTAAGAAAATCAAATTATTACATATTAAATTTCAGTTGGGGGGGAGCTAATGTGGCTCAGTGGTTGAGCACCAACTTCCCACATACGAGGTCCTAGGTTCAATCCCCAGGCCCAGTAACTAAAAAAAAAATTCAGTTGGATTCCCTGAACATATGTTTCTCAATGGGCAGGAAGTAATGAAGGTGAAATGCTTTGTAGATATTATTATTGATGAGGAGGATTGAGACTGAAATAACGATTATGTGATGGTGCTATGTTCCTGACAGGTAGGATGCATAGTCATCTGAGATGATAGGAGAATTTGTGGGATAAGGATTGCAGGGCTTTTGTACAAAATGAGAACTTATTCTAAGATAGATGTATAGAAGAGAGGACTGTATAGAATAGCTATTCTAGTTCTTATAACAAGAATACTGAATTCATATTGGAGTTCATAATTGTTTCTTTTTAATATATATTTTTATTTTTTAGAGATACTTAGATTATACAAATGTTACATAAAAAAAATATAGGGATTCCCAAATGCCCTGCTCCCCACAACTCCCACTTCCTCCCAGATAAACAACATCCTTCATTAGTGTGGCACAATCATTGCAATTGATAAACTTCTCCTGGGGTATTGCCATTGAGCATGGACCATAGTTCACATTGTAGTTTACACTCTCTCCCACACAGTTCTGTAGGCTATGGGAAGATATATAATGGTCTATATCTGTCATTGCAAAGTAATTCAGGATGATTCCCAAGTCCCAAAATTCTCCCACATTACAGTGTCATTCCCTTCCCCTGCCCCCAGAGCTGCCAGTGGCCACTGCCTCCACATTAATGCTGTAATTACTTCCATTGCTAGAATCACAACAAGTCTATAGTAGAATACCAGTAAGTCCACTCTAGTCCATAGTTCATTCCCCATTCCTGAGGATTCTGGGATGGTGATGTCCACTCCACCTCTAATTGAGAGGTGTTCTTTGATCCCATTCAGCTGATGGATGGGACTCTCTTCCTTGTAGTTGTTGGCTCTCTTGTTTCCTTTGTGCAATGGTTGTCAATCCTGACCTCCTTGTTAGTGGTCCGGATGAGTCCAATGAACTGGAGAGTAGATGATGCAACTCCACTGAGGCTCAGGGCCCAGCTGGCACATGGACAGCCCAAATATTCAAGTATCTTGGACATACACCTACCAACTCCAGCACCAACTATAGGTTTGAATAGAAGGGACAGAAGAGGCATAAGTAGAATATTCACAAGTTAGTTTAACTCTGTCACACTCGGTAGCAGAAACCCCAAATTAGGTCCCACTGTCAAGGCACCAATCTCTGGAAGTATCTGCCATGACTGTAGGACCTTGGTGTCTCCAGAACCCCCAGGAGCTCCACTATTTGGGGTAGTATCTACTTTGGCAATGTATGAGGTCCTGTTAAGACGTGCATAAGCATTACCTCTGGGATGAACTCCCAACACACTTTGAAGACTCTTAGCTATATAAGTTCATTTATCTTTACCTTTCCCCCCTTTATTCAAGGTTTTTTCCAATTGCATTGTTAGTTGGTGCTAGGTAGTAATGCCTCAGGGCCAGGGAGACTCATCCCCAGGAGTCATGTCCCATGCTGGGGGGAAGGTAATGCAATTATATGTTCAGTTTTGGTTAGAGAGAGACCATATTTGAGCAACATGGAGGCTCTCAGGAGGTAACTCTTAGGCACCCTACAACACTAGGGTAAGTTGCAATTTCAAGAGCAAAGTCTCATAAGCATAGTCATCAGTATCAAGGGCCCATCAGGGGACCATGCTTCTTAATTAGTCATTATCCCTGTATTGGGGGATTGTTGCTGTTCCATTAGAGAGTGTGGCAGAGCTCCTCAGGATGGGAATTCAATATTCTTTTGGTTATTGTGTGAATCTGTATTCACTGTGACAATTCCTCATGAATATTTGAACACATTTATATACCTTATATGTATGCCTATGTGAACTTCCTCCCTTGTATCCCCCATCACTGAAATCCCACACTAATGATCCACCTCTGCCACAGTTGTAACTCTTCTGTGATCCAAAACTTTTCCAAAAATGAAGCCAAGAATATTGCCGATACAATTAATAGGAAAAATGAAATAATAATGGTAAATTTATACTTAAGAAATAAAATATATAGTAATTTAGAAAAACTAAAATGAAAATAGAATTTAAAAATTGGGATATTAAAAAATAATGAAAAATATTTTTTAAAAATTTTTGGCATCTTGCCTTTCATCACTGTAATATCTGTTTTCCTGTATGTACAGTTACATTTTGTTCCATTTATTCCCCAGTGTCTTATTTTTTTCATTTTGCTTTAAAGAAGTTTTAGTTCACAATAAAGTCACATACAGAATAAAGGGGACTCGCATATACCCAACATCCTCCCCATTTTCCCCCTTCCCATATTAATTACCTTTTTATATGTGGATGGTACATTTGTTACAACTGATGTACAAATATTGAAACACAGCTACTAACCATGGTCAATGGTTTATATTATGGTTTACATTTTAGACCATACATTTTTATAATTTTTTGATGAAATTTAACATGGGCTGTATCCATCATTGCAAGATCATGCAGAACAATTCCATTGCCCCCAAATACCCCTCTTCCATCTATACTATTCCTCTCTCCCCCTCCCCTCAGGCCCATTTCGACCACCAGGATTCACTCCTTGAATGACAAGATTCAGAGTTACTTGCAAGAACATTGAGAGCTTGACACACTGGTCTATCCTCACCTATTAGGAAATGTTCATGCTCTTGAGAGACAACAACCCCTCTGTCTGAGAACATATCGTGCCTCCCAGAATGGGAGTACAACCCCTTCCAGTTCATTATGTGGGTCTTCATCCACTGATATAATGCACTATGACAAAATGATCATGCATGCATTCTCTAGAAGACTGCCCCAGGTGTGCCCTGTCCCAAATGCCCCAGCATCAAATACCCTAAACCAGTATCTCTTCCTTGTCATATTGCCAAAAGAGCTTTCCCAACATTGTTCTTTCAACCACATAACCACCAATCTGAAGTGTTCACCTTCTCCCTCTCCCAACCCTCCTCCCATTTCCATGGACCATACAACCCACCCTCCCCACCCTACTCCCTGTCAAACTTGCATGTGGGCATTGACTCACAATCTTCTTCTCCTTTTCTATTTCTTATAAACCTATCTTCCATACTCTATCTCTCTGAGTCTGATCAATTTGCTTAATTCTTATCAGGGTGGTCTTATAATACTTGTCCTTCAACGCCTGGCTTGTTCACTCAACATAAGGTCCTCAAGATTCATCCATGTTATCCCTTGTGATAGTACTGTATTCCTTCTTACAGCTGGGTAATATTACATTGTATGTGTATACCGTATTTTGTTTATCCACTCAACTGTTGATGGACATTTGAGTAGATTCCAACTTTTGACATTAGCAAATGATGCACTATGAACATTGGTGTGCATATATCTGTTCATGTCCTTGCTTTAAACTCTTCAGGGTATAAACCCAGCAATGGAATTGCTGGATCATATAGAATACTTATAGTTAGCTTTTTAAGGAACCACCAAACTGTCCTCCACAATGACTGGATCATTCTACATTCCCACCAGCAGTGGGTGATGGTTCCCATTCCTCTACATTCCCTCCAACACTGGTAGTTCTCTGTTTTTTTAAGGGTCACCAGTTTAATGAGTGTAAGATAATTTCTCAATGTAGTTTTGATATGCATTTCCTTAATACCTAGTGATGTTGAGCATCTTTTTGCTTTTAAGCCATTTGTATTTCTTCTTTGGAGAAGTATCCCTTCAAATCACTTGCCAATTTTTGAATGGGTTGTTTGTCTTTTTATTTTTGAGATATAGGATTTATTTATATATGCTGGATATTAGGCTCCTCTCAGATATATGGTTACCACATATTTTCTCCCATTGGGTAGGCTGTCTTTTCACTTTCTTGACAAAGTCCTTTGAGGTGCAAAAGTTTTTAATTTTGGGGAGGTCCCTTTTATCTGTTTTTTCTTTTGCTGCTCGTGCTTTAATTTTGAAGTTCATGAAACCATTTTCTATTACAAGGTCATGTAGATACTTCCCAACATTATCTTCCAAGGTCTTTATAATCTTGGCTCTTATATTTAGATCTTTGATCCATCTTGAGTTGATTTTTGAATAAAGTATGAGATGGTGTTCTTCTGTTATTCTTTTGGATATAGATATTCAGTTTTACAATTACTATTTGTGGAAGTGGTCATTCTTTCCAAGTTGAATATGCTTAGGGGTCTTGTGAAAGATCAGTTGTCTATATATGCAAGAATCTACACCAAAACTCTCAATTCAATTCTCTTGATCAGTATGTCTATCCTGATGCTAATACCATGCAGTTTTGACCATGTAGATTTGTAGTATGTTTTAAAGTATGGAACTGCAAGTGTGGGAGAGAATGTGGAGAGTTAGGAACACTTATTGAGGGTTGATGGGAATGAAGAATGGTAAAGCCACTGTGGAGGACTATTTGGCAATTGCTAAAGAATTTGAATAATGATTTGCCATGTGACCCGACACTACCACTATTGGGTATATAACTAGAACTGAGAGCAGTGACATGAACAGATGTCTGCATATCAATGTCCATAGTGGTGTTATTCAAGATTGTCAAAAGTTGGAAACAACCCAAGGGTCCATCAACTGATGAATGGATAAACAAACTGTGGTGCATTCACATGGTGGAATATCATGCAGCTATAAGAAGAAATGAAGTCATGAAGCATATGACAACATGAAAGAACCTGGAACACATTATTTTGAGTGAAGCGAATCAGACATAAAAAGACAAATACTGTATGTGCACTACAATGAATTAAAAATATTGTGTAATCTCATGGAGATACTAACTTGAATACAGGTCACCAGAAAATAGAAAGAAGTTAGAGAATGCAAAGCAGAAGGTTAACTTGTGCAGAGTTTTTTAAAAGGATGCCTGTTAATCTTTGGAAATGAGTAGAAAAGGTGAAAGCCCAACATAATATTTGTAACTATGCATTCAACAAAATCTGGCATTTTTTGCTGATAATAACACTTCAAAAGATAGTAATAATAATATGCGGGTATGAAAGTGTTTTAAATGGAAAGTGTATTTGCATATTTTTATATTTGTATGCTATAATTTGTATAAATATAGAAATATATAATATTTGTGTAAGATGTGAGATAGGGGTCCTCTTTCATTCTTTTGCATAAGGATATCCAGTTCTCCCAGCAAGATTCATTGAAGAGACTTATCTGTCCCACTAGAGTGGACTTTACAACCTTCTCAAAAATCAATTGTCAGTGTCTATTTATGAACACTCAATTTAATTCTACTGGTCAATAAATATATTTTTATGCTAGTACCATGCTGTTATGATCACTGAAGCTTTGTAATATTCTTTAAAATCAGGTAGTATAAAGTCCTACCTGAGTGAGACCAGGTGAATACTTGGGATTTGTGGGTATGAGGTTGAAAGTATAGAGGAGGGAATGCTTTTATGACAAACTGACAAGAAAGCTTCACTGGTTTAGAGTGTTGCTTGGGGGCATTCGAGACAGGGTGCACCTGGAGCAGGCTTCCAGGGAGTGTGTGAGTGTTCATCCTGTCATAATGTGTTGTACCAGTTGGTGGAGACCCACATAATGGGTGGAAAGGAGTTGGACTCCCATCTTTGAGAGGACTGATTCATTCAGAAATAGACAGGTGGGGGTGTCTCAAGAGCAAGGGCAGTTCCTAATAGGGGAGGACAAACCAGTGTGTCAAGACCTCTTGTTGCATGCAACTATGAATCTTTTCATTCAATGAGTCAAGCCAGGGAGTCATCATGGTCCCTGAGAAGATGGGGAGGAAGGAACAGAATAGATCAAACAGGGGGTATTTACTGGTCAGTGGAAATGTTCTTCATTACCTTACAGTGATAGAAACAGGACATGGTAAATATCTTCAAAATTTGTAAAAGTGTACGGTCTAAAATGTAAACCATACTGTAAACCTTTGACAATGTTTAGTAACTATATTTCACTATTTGTATATCAGTTATAACAATGCTACCATCCACATACAGAAAGGTTTTAATATGGGGTGAGGACAGGGGGAGGAGGTTGAGTATATGAAGGTCTCTTTTATTCTGTGTGTGACTTTGCTGTGACCTAAAGCACCTTTGAAAACAAAATGAAAAATAGTGAGACACTGGGGAATGAAACGGGGGAAGGTGCAGACTGGACACTAGATATTGCAGTGATAAAAGGCAAAATGTCAAAAAAAATTTTAATTTTTAAAATATTTTTCTTTTTTTAAATATCCCAATCTTTTAATTTAATTTTAGCTTTATTTTTTTTAAGTTTTCATGTATTTTATCTCTTACATTTAAACTTATCATTTTATTTCATTTTCCTATTAATTGCATTTGGCTATTGAATTGCCAAATCTTTAAAGAAGCTTTTGATCACAGAAAGTTTCCACCTGGGGTGGGAGAGGATCATTGGTGGTGGGTGTCAGGAATGGGGGGGCATGGGGGGAAGTTCACCTGAACATACATTCAAGGTATATAAAATTGTTCAAATGTTCATAAGGCATTGTCAGAGTGGGTGGAAAATCACTCGATAAATGAGAGAAAACTGAATTACCATCCTGGAGAGCACTGCCATATTCTCCAAGGGAGCAGCAACAGTCCCCCACGTGAAGGGGCAGTGTCCAACAAAGGAGGATGATGAACTGATGGGCCTTGTTATTGATGACTAGCATTATGGGTATTTGCTCTTGAAATTGAAACTTAGCCTGTTGTTGTGGGGTGCCTCAGGGTTGCCTCCTGAGAGGCTTCTTCTTGCTCTAATGTGGCCTCTCTCTAAGCCAAACTCAGCAATGAATGCATTACCTTCCTCCCAGCATGGGACATGACACTTGGGGATGAGTCTTCCTGGCACTGAGAGATTACTACCAAGTGCCAGCTGGCAATATGACAGGAAAAAGACCTCAAATAAAAGAGGGAAAAGATAAAGACAAATGAGTTCATGTGTCTAAGAGTCTTCTCGGGAGGTCCTTTCAGAGGCAAAGCTTATGCATATCTCAGTAAGACCTCATAGACTTCTAAAGTGGATATCACCCCAAATATAGGGGCTCCTGAGGGCCCTGGAGAACCCCAGGTCCTATGTCAGGGTGGATAGCTCTGGAGTTTGGTGCCTTGCCAGTGGGCCCTACTTTGGAGTTTGTGCTCCTGAGAGTGACTGAGTTGGACTCAACTATGTTGTCCCTGCACATGGTTCATCTGTTCCTTCTATTCAAACTTACACATGGTGCTGGAGTTTGTAGGTGTACATCCAGAGACAGGAGTCTTTGGGTTGTCTATATGCCAGCTATGCCTGGAATCTCGGTGGAGTTGCAACTCCTACTCTACAGCTCAATGGACTCACCCAGGTCACTTGGCGGGAAGATGATGATGGACAACGGCCATCCCAGGGAATGGAGAGAGCCTACAGTTGTAGGCAGGATAATCCCATCCATCATATCTATGGGATATAAGCTCCCTCACATGGAGATGGAGTGGGCATCACCATCCCAGACTCCTCAGGATTGGGGGAAGAACTCTTGTCTAGACTGGACTTACTGGTATTCTGTTATAGACATATTGTGATTCAAGCAATGGAAGAAAATACAACATTAATGTGGAGCCAGCGGCCACTGGATGATCTGGGGCCAGGGAGAGGGAAAAGCAGATGTAATACAGGGGCATATTCGGGACTTGGGAATTGTCCTGAGTGACATTGCAATGACAGATATAGGCCATTTTATACCACCATATACCATGCAGAACTGTGTGGGAAAGAGTGTGGTCTACAATGTAAACTATGGTCCATGCTTAATGACAAAGCCCCAGGATGTGTAAATCCATTGCAGGTGATGTGCCACACTAATGAATGATGTTTATGTGGGAGGTTGTGTGATATGTGTGAGGTGGGGCCTATGGGAATCCCTATAATTTTTGTGTAGCATATATGTAATCTAAGTATCTTTTTAAAAAATTTAAACATTTATTAAAAAATAAATAAAAAAAAGTCAGATATTGTGAGTCCTCCAACTTCATTCTTCTTTTTCAAAATGTTTTCTAATCTTTGTGGCCACTTTCCCTTCCAAATAAATTTAATAATTCGCTCTTCTTTTTCTCCAAAGTACGATTCTGGAATTTTGTTTGGGATTAAATTGACTCTCTACATCAATTTGGGTATAACTTACATATTTATGATATTTAATCTTCAAATGCATGGAGGCAGAATGCTCTTCCATTTACGAAGATATTTGATTTCTATTATCAATGTTTTTTAGTTTTCTGTATACAAAACTTTTACATCCTTGTTTAAATATATTCCTATATATTTCATCCATTTATTTCCTATTTTAAATGGAAATTTTGTTGATTTCCTCCTTACATTGTTCATTAATAGTCCATAGAAACACTACTGATTTGTGCATGCTATTCTTGTATCACACACATTTGCTGAAATCATGTATTAGCTATAGATTTTCTGTATCATGTGTTGCTGTAGATTTTCTGGGAACTTCCAATATATACAATCAGGTCATTTGAAAATAGAAATAGTTTTAATTCTTCCTTTCCAACTTTATGCTTTTTATTTCTTTTTCTATCCTAAGTGCTCTAGCTAGAATTTTCAGCACTACAGTGAATAACAGAGGTGACAGTTAGCACCCTTGTATTGTTCCATATTTTAGAGGAAAAATTTTCAGTCTTTCACCATCGTGTGTGATGTTGGCTGTAGTTTGTTCATATACGCGTATTATCAGGATGACGTAGCTTTCTTCTATTCCTATCTTTCAGTGTGTTTTAATTAATGGATGTGGGATTTTATCAAATGTTTTTTCTGCATCCATCAAAATGATTATGCGGTTTTCCTCACCAATTTCTTAATGTGTTATATTGTATTAATTGATTTTCTTATGTTTCAAGACACTTGCATATCTAGGGTAAAAAAACATTTGGTCATGTTTTATAATACTTTTATTTGCTGCTGGGTTTGATTTGCAAGTATTTTGTTAAGGTTTTTGTATCTATATTCATTAGAGAAATTGGTCTGTCATTTTTTTCTTGTAAATTTATCTGGCTTTCATATTAGGGTGATGCTGGCTTCATAGAATTAGTGTTCCCTCCTCTTCATTTTTTTTTTTTTGGAATAGTTTGTGCAGGATTGGTATTAATTTTTATTGCAATGACTGGTAGAATTTACCTGTGAAATTATCTGGTCCTGTGCTTTTCTTTGTTGGGAGATTTTTTGACTGATTCAATCTCCTTACATGTAATTGGTCTGTTATGGTCTTCTATTTCTTCTAGAGTTAGTGCAGGATGTTCTTGTTTTGTTAGAAATGTATCCATTTCACTTGAGTTGTCTAACTTGTTAGTATACAAGTTGTTCATAGCATCATCTTATGATACTTTTTTCTCTGGGGTCAATATTAATGACTTCCTATCATTTCTTACTTTATTTCTTTCCAACATCTCTGTTTTTTTCTTTGTCAGTCTACCTAAGGTTGTCAAATTTATTGATCTTCTCAAAAAAACAACTTTTTGTTTTGTTAATTCTCTCTATTGTTTTTATCTTAAATTTCTTTTATTTCTTCTTAATTCTTCTATTTCATTACTATTGCTTGCTTTTGAATGTTTTCTTTTTCTCATTTATGCAGGTACTCAGTTAGCTCTTCTATTTTTAGCTGTTTCTTCATTTTTAGTGTAACACTTAGGGCTATAAATTTCCCTTTCAATGTTTACTTTCCTGCATCTGATAAGTTTTGATATTTTATGTTCTCTTTTTTTTTCCACTCGAGATACGTTTTGATTTTTTTTTTTTTTTGCAATTTCTCCTTTGACCCCCTGGTCATTTGAGTGTGTTTTCTTTTAACTCCATATATTTGTGAATTTTCCAGTTCTTGACTGTTTTTAATTTCTGACCTAATTTCATTACCTTCAGAGAAAATATTTTTCATAATTTCAATCTCTTAAAATTTACTGTGACTTATTTTGTAGCCCAACATGTGATCTATCTTGGAGAATTTTCCATGTGACTTGAGAAGAATGCATACCTTGCTGTTTTGGGATGCAATATTATTTACATATCTGTTAGGATAGTTCATTTATCATATTATTCAAGTTCTCTGTTTCCTTATTGTGCATCTGTCTGGATGTTCTATCTATTCATGAGAGTGGTGAATTGAAACCTCCAACTATTATTGTACAAAAGTCTATTTTGTCTTTGAGTTTTGCCAGTGTTTGTCTTGGGCATTTTGGGGTACCATGGTTAGGTACATAAATATTTAAGATTGTTATTTCTTCTTGGTGGATAACCCCTTTTAGTGTCTTCTTTGGCTCTTATAAGAGTTTTGCATTTAGAGTCTACTTTGTCTGATACCAGTGCTTCTATTCCAGCTCTTTTTGGGGTACATTTTACATAAGCCATTTTTTTTTACAACCTTTCATGTTCAACCTATTTGTTTCTTTGCGTCTAAAGTGAGTCTCTGATAGACAGTATATAGAAGGATCATACAATTTTATCCATTCTTCCAATCTACATCTTTTGATTGGGGTGTTTAATCTTTAATCTTTAATATTATTAATGTAAAGTCAGTACATACTTCTGCCATTTTCTTCTTCGCTTTTTATATGTCATATCTTATTTTTGCCCCTCTATTTACCCTTTTAATTACACTTACTTGTAATTTTTGTTTCTACACTCTCCTTCCAGCCTCTCTCTTCTTTCCTTTCCTTTCAGCCTGCTGAAATCCCTTAATATTTCTTGTAGGAAATGATTTTTTTTAAAAAATTCTTTCTCAGTTTCTGATCCCCCGTGAATATTTAAAACTTTTCTTCATTTTTGAAGGACAATTTTTCCAGATAAAGATTTCATGGCTTGGGCTATATTTAGTAATAATATTTTGATCATGTTCTTTCACAGTTTGCCACAAAGTTTTCACAACAATGCAATGTGTTGGTGGTGGAGTCATGTATGTGAGCTCTGTATGATGATATGCAAGTTTAAGTTCATAACATTTACTAAACACTTATTGTTTATGTATATGCATTTATGTCTGATATATTTCAATAAGTTTTTAAAAAAGGACTCTTAGCTGGCAGTTTCCTCTTTCAGTGTCTTAAATATATCATAGAACTTCTTGCCTCCATGATTTCTAAAGTGAAATCAGCAATTAATCTTATTGTGAGTCCCTTGTATATGACAGATAACATTTCTCTTGCTGCTCTCTGGATTCTCTCTTTGTCTTTGGCATTTGAATTTTGGATTAGTATGTGCCTCAGAGTAAGGCTATTAGGGTATATTCTCTTTGAAGTAAATTGGACTTTTTGAAATTTTATGTTTATGTCTTTCATAAGGATTTGGAAATTTTTAGCCGTTTTTCCCTCAATTATTATTTCTGCCTCTTTTCCTATCTCTTCTATTTCTGGGAACCCATGATGCATATGTTTGTGAGCTAGACACTATCATTCAATTCACTGAAAGCCTTCTCATTTTTTTTCCCCATTCGATTCTATATCTCTTCTTCTGTCTATGAGATTTCAAATGTCTTGTCTTCCAGGTTGTGGATTCTTTCTTCTACCTCTTCCTGTCTGCTGTAGTATGTTTCTAGTGTATTTTTACATCCAACTCTTATGCCTTTCATTTAATTAATTTGTTATTCTTGCTTTCACACACTCAATTCTTCTTTATGTTCACCCAATGTCTTCTAAATATCCTTTAACTCTTTGCTTGTATTTCCCCTCATCTCCGTGAGTCGATATAAATTTGTTTGTACATCTTTGATTAGTTGTTCCAAATTCTGTGTGTCCTCCAACATTTTATGACTTCTTTTTTTTTGAAAAAATTTTTATTCATACATATTAATAAAGCATACAATTCATCCAATGTATACAATCAATGATTTTGGTAGAATCACATAGTTGTGCATATATCACTTCAATCATTATTAAAACATTTTCATTATTTCAATAGTAATAATAGACAAAAAACAGACAAACAAAACAGAAAATTCTTAAACTTTCAACCTCTCTATGCTTTCCCTGCTGTACATATTGCAATTTCTGGCTATTCTTGCACAACTATTTATTTATTTATTTATTAAGCAGCTTTATTCTGATACATTCATATCACATATGATCTATCCAAGTGTAGAATCAATGGCTTTCAGTATAATCACAATGTTGCACATTCATCACCACAAAATTTTAGATAATTTCATTACCCCAAAAAGAAAAAAATCCACACCTAATTTCATCTTCATATTTACATTTTATATACATGGAATCATACAAAATGTACTTCTTTGTGTCTGGTTTCTTTCACTTAGCATAATGTGTGTGTTTTTTGGTCTGATATTAACACCTTGTAGCATTAACATACCTTTGATAAGTTTTAAAGAAAAACAGTCTTATATATGCAATTTTACCCATATTCATATTTTGATGCGCTTTTACTATGCTATACAGTACCATGTTACATTTTTTAGCTATCCTGTTTTTAATATACATGACCTTAGACTTTCTCTTTAAATCGCTTTCACACCTACATAATGGTACAGATAGTTACAAACTTTATATTGGGATTTCACCTTTTCTATTCATTTCCAAAGATTAACGCATATCTTTTTTACTAATTCTGCACAAATTAATCCTCAGCTTTCCATTCTCTAACCTCATTCTATTTTCTGATGATCCATATTCAAGTTATTAACTCCATGAGATTACACAATATATTTAGTTCATAGTAATGCAATCATACAGTGTCTGCCCTTTTGTGTCTGGCTTGCTTCATTCAACATAATGCCCTCTAGTTTCATCCATGTTTTCATTTACTTTATAAGTTCATTTCTTCTTACAGTTTCATAACATTCCTCATTTTGACAATCCATTCATTAGTTGATGGACACCTGGGTTGTTTCCAACTTTTTGCAATTGTGAATAATGCTGCTATGAACATCGGTGTGCAGATGCCTATTCATGTCACTGCTCTCAGTTCTTATGGGTATATATCCAGTATCGGTATTTCCAGATCACAGGGCAAATTTTTACTCAACATCTTTAGGAACTGCCAAACAGTCCTCCACAGTGGTTGTAACATTCGACATTCCCACCAACAGTGAATAAGTGTTCCTATCTCTCCACATCCTCCCCAACACTTGTATTTCTCTGTCTTTTAAATAGTGGCCATTCTAATAGGTGTAAGATGATAGCTCATTGTAGCTTTGATTTGCATTTCCCTAATCACTAGTGATGTTGAATAGTTTTTTATGTTTTTTTTCCATTTGTATTTCTGCTTTGGACAAATGTCTATTGACATTTTTTGCATATGTTTAATGGGGTCATTTGTTTTTTTAGTGTTGAGTGGTATTATCTCTTTATATATCATGGATATATAAAGATATGGGATATCCAGATATTTTCTGCCATTGAATCTGCTGCATTTTCCTCCTTTTGACAAAGTTCTGTGAGGTACAAAATTGTTTAATTTTGAGGAGGTCCCATTTATCTATTTTTTCTTTTGTTGCTCATGTTTTGGGAGTAAGATCTAAGAAACCACCACCTACCAAAAGGTCTGTAAGATTTTCCCTTACATTTTCTTCTAATAGTTTTATGAGCCTAGCTTTTATATTTAGGTGTTTGATCCATTTTGAGTTGATTCTTGTATACAGAGAGAGATTTAATTTATTCCTTGAGTGGGCCATAACTTCCTGTTTCTTAGTATGGCTTATTTTTTTGCCTATGTCTAAGCATCTGATTATCTTGATGAGTTTATTCTGAATGCCAGTTTTTCTTTCTTGTCTAGGGTTTTGTTTGTGATTCGCTTTGTGTCATTCTTCTTCTCTGACACTTGGTTCAACTTATTCTAGACCTTTGTAAGTTCCCCTGTTTAATTGTTGAGATTCATTCACCTTTTCTACTTCTGATTCTTTCTCAGGTTATTCAGTTCCATTTTAAATGTTTCCTTGTTTGTGCATTTGTTTTACCCCCAGGAGAACAGTTCTTTTACGCTCTTCTTTTTGTGGGTGTCTTGATCAGTTCTGGTTGTTTCCGTTTTGCTACTTTTTTTCAAAACTCTTTTTCATTGCCTCTAGATGTTTTTGGGTGGAGGGCAAACTCTTTGAGGAGGGTCACCCTAGAGAGGACTTTCCCTATCCAGTAACTCCCAACCAAATCAGGGCCAAGAACCCACTAAATGGGTAGAGAACAGTTTCAGAAGGCCCTGGGGAGAGAATCAGGACAGATGCTGATGGATGTAGGATGATGAAATACCTGACAGTAACTTGTTTCTCTCCCTTTTGCTAGGATTCAAAAGAAAGAATTATATGTAAATTAGAAGATAATGAGTTGCAACTTTCTGAGTGCCAAATTCCATTTCTTATGGTCTAGAACATCCTGTTCAGACAATGAAGTATGAAAACCAGCTTCAACTGATTGAAAGGACCTGCTCAGAAGAAGTTCATGGCTGTCCTCACTTCAACTGGTTTAATTAACATAGTACAGTTCCAACCCTGGGATGGTCATCTGCCCCTTTTTTATGTGCAAATGTGACATCTTGAACATGCTAATCATGCAATTATATAACTAGTTATGTATGTTCATCTATATGCATATAAGCTAATGAATAATCAACGCAAATGTTAAGTAGTAACTTGGGTATAAAATCCAGAGTAAAACCAAAACATGGGGAGTCAGTTCTTAGTCACTTTAGACTGACCTTGGCTCCTACCTCTGTAGACATAATAAATGTAAGTTCTGCCTAACTCTTGTGTTAAAGATTTTTTCTCTACATTTCTGGTTATCCCCAAAGGCCCAGCTTTGGGGCCTAACAATGCCACAAAACACTTTTGTTGCCTCCCAGAAGCTGCACTTTCCAGGCATGCCCGTTTGAATGTGCTCTTTGTGAAGTTCTTCCCACACTTTTAAGGAAGGACTCCTTTGGCTTTGCCCCTTGTCAGTGGTGGGGTTGAAGTTGATACAATTATTGTAGCTCCCTTTACAGGGCAGGCTAAAATGGAGGTTCACAGCTGTGACCCAGTAGTTTAAATTTGCCCATCAAATGCCATGAGCAGTACTCAGCTGTGCCCTACCCATTCTTGGGGAGGAGTTCTTCCAAATCCTTCTCTGTCTGCAGCAGTCATCCAGGGACTAGATCTGAGGCTGCTTGAATTGAGGGTGGGGCATGGGCAGCAGCAACCATGGTAGAGTGAGTTACTTACAGTTTTTCTTTACAGCAGTTTCTCAGTCTTGTCATCCCACTCTTCCCTGGATGCTGCACAGAATGTCCCTGAGCTTCAGAGCTCTAGGATAGTTGTTTCTTACAGTTTCTGACTCTACACTAGCTGTTTTTGGAGGAGGTGTGAGACCTTTAGCTACCTATTCTACCATCTTCCTCAGAAGTCTGACCTGAGTTTTCACATTTAGTTATGAAATTTCTTCTAGTGATAAACAGAGGCAGGTATCAAAATTATTGCTCTTACAATTATGAAATTTTTACCCACTATAATAAATGAATTTATTTGCTTCAGGTTTGTATAAACAATAATTCCAGCCAATGTTTGTATTTGTTAGAAAATCATCAAGGCAGATATTTGATGAAAGGGACTGGATTTTTGCATTTGGATGTATTATTTATAAATATCTTATCAAAGAAAAACAGGGGAACAGTAATTTAGCATAGGTTGCTTTAATTTTTATCATTTTAATGAGTTTCAGATGTATCTGAGATCAGCTTTTGGTTGCAAAGGGGAGCACCTCATCAATATTTCTGGATTTGGCCCCGGTGTTGGTCCCCCTTCCCTGTTGTAAGTGGAAGGAGAGTCAATGATATGTGTAAGGCAGTTTCTCTGTGGATGATGCTTAAATGCTCTCAGAGATGGTAGGGCAGCAGAGGACATGTCATTGAGTTCATTTTTACATTTGGAAAAATGAACCAAATTAATTTGTAGCTTCTCCCATTTCAAATAGTAAGGCTGTGTAAAGAAAATGGCCAGGACTGAGCACTCTTTCATCACATTACACATCATTCCACAGGATATATTTTGATTTTTTCAGTTTATGAAATTTTTGACAATTCATTTGAGTGAAATAATGTGTATGGAGGGTGTGGATTTGGAACTAGGATATTCTTCTGAAGTCAATTTTGTGCTTGTGTTGCATAGTGAGAAGGGGGAAAAATGGATCCAAGTTGGTGGGAAAAGCCTAGATTTCTATTCTGCCCAGGCCATTTTGAAGCAACACCCTGATTAAGTCATTACCTTCTTAGAGATTATTGTAATCCCAAATGAAACAGCATCTGGTGGTGTGAGATGAATAATCTAACACTACTCCAGTATATGTATATCCTCCACAAGAATCAAGTGAATAGAAATTCTTTTGGCATCGGACAATCTTTAAGAAGATAGTAATGCCAAGCTTAAGTAAGGATGTCCTTTCTCCCTCTCGCTGTATGTCCTTCATGCCCTGTTCAACATTCCTTCCCTGAACTTGACACTTTCTGTCAAGGCTAGAGTGAGGGATTGAGGAACATTTAACAAAGATGCTCCTTGACTGCCTCAGTTGATCTAGGCTCAGGAATGGGGAGTGATAAAATACTTTTTATTCCTGATGTGAAGACAACTCAAACATGCTGTCCACTTATTTCTCAGATGATGTGTGAATTTAAAATAAAACTTGTAAGAAGGAAACTTTTATTAAAGATTTAATTCAATAAATATGACAGGATAAAGCAATTCATTCAAAATTTCAAAAGTTATATTTTTGCTGGAAATGTGGACTCAAAGTCCAATGAGCATGAGAGGTCAATTCAGTGACACCGGGTTTTTCAAAAAGAGAAAGTGTTTATTGTGAGATACCAAGTAAGGAGACACTTCTGTCTTCCCAAGTGTAAAGAGTTTAGGACATTCATTGGATTTACACCAAAAGAGGTGGGAATAATATTGTTGGCCGATATTGGTGGGTTATAGATAATAAGGAGTGTGTAAGCAACTATCCAGGAAGTCTTCAAAGATTGACCAAAGCCTGCTGGGAGCAAGCATTTGGATAGAGGTTACCTTAATTGTAAATAGCTCAGCTAAGATAAGATAACAAGGAAATGAATGGAAATAAGCTAATATGACATTTACAATTACAAGCAAAACTGTTGTAGTCAGCAGTTAAAATTTATTGTGAAGTAGAGGCCTTTACCAAGGATATAAGGGAGGGGCCCTAAGAGGCCCTAATGGACTAATTAGGAGAGGTTTCATTATCTAATGGTGTATATATTTGAGTGGAAGGGAATTGTACTATTTTATAGATGTAACTACCAGTCATTTGTTGATGAATGAATCAATCAATATTTGATTACTCATTAAGAAATTCCACAATATATATGTGTTATAGGTGTGTACATAGATCAATAGATATAGATAGATAGACATATACACAGATGTGTATATTGATGTAGTATGTAGAGAATACCTTTCTTTTTATATATCAGTAAATGGATATTATATGCCTTGAATTCTATATTACTAGCAATTGAAAGAAAATATTTTATTTATTAAAACTTTTTAGTAAAAACACAAATGATATATTTATATGAATTTTCCCTTTTAAAAAAATAAATATGTTACAATTCAGTTAGCAAAAGATGAACATTATTTTATCATTCTCTAGAAAACTGATTAGTCCAGGTAAGTAGAATTTTATGTCTACTTCAAGCAAGCTAACCGGGGTACATTTGTCCTATTGCTGATTTGAACATGGAAGGTGTGTGACCTGCTCATTACTTTAGAGACATGTTACAAGTCTTGGTTGGTTGGTTGGGATGCTTTGAAATCAAACCATGAAAACATACATTTTATTGCTTATTTTATTATATTCCATTAAATAATAAAAAGACAATGTAAAATTTCACTTTGTTTAAAAACCAGTATGGAAATGCTACTGATTTTTTAGCATTGATCTTGGAGCCTGCAACATTACTGAACTCCTTTATAAGTTCTAGAAGCTTTGTTGTAGATTTCTCAGAGCTTTCTCTGCATACGATCGTGTCATCTGCAAATAATGAAATTTTTATTTCTTCCTTTCCAATCTGGATGCCTTTTATGTCCTTTTCTTGCCTCAGTGCTCACGCAAGTACTTCTAAGACAATGTTAAATAGGAGTGGTGATAGTGGGCATCCTTGTCTTGTTCCCAATCTCTGAGGGAAGGCTTTTAGGATTTCAACATTGAAAATGATGTTAGCTTTGGGTTTTTCATATATGCCCTTTATCATATGCAGAAAGTTTCCTTCTATTTCTATCTTTTGTAGTGTTTTCATCAGGAAAGAGTGCTGTATTTTGTCGAACACTTTTTCTGCATCTATAGAGATGATTGTGTGATTTTTTCTTTCAATCTGTTTATGTGGTGTATTACATTGATTGATTTTCTTATATTGAACCATCCCTTCCATACCCGGGATGAAACCCACTTGGTCATGGAGTATAATCCTTTTCATATGTTGTTGAATGCGATTAGCCAGTATTTTGTTGAGGATTTTAGCATCTGGGTTCATTAGAGAAATTGGTCTGTAATTTTCCTTTCTTGTGGTATCTTTGTTTGGTTTTGGTATTAGGGTAATGTTGGCACTGTAGAATGTGTTAGGTAATATTCCTTCTACTTCTATTTTTTGGAAGAGCTTAAGCAGAATTGGTGTTAACTATATCCGGAATGTTTGGTAGAATTCAACTGTGAAACCATGTGGTCCTGGGCTCTTCTTAGTTGGGAGGTTTTTGATGACTGAGTCTATCTCTTTACCTGTAATTGGACTGTTGAGCTCATCAACTTCTGCTTTCATCAATGTAGGCTGTTTGTGAGTTTCTAGAAACTTGTCCATTTCCTCTAAATTATCATTCTTGTTGGCATATAATTTTTCAAAGTATCCCCTTATGATACTCTTTATTTCTGTGGGGTCAGTAGTGATATCCCCTTGCTCATTCCTTATTTTGTGTATTTGCATCTGTTCTCTCTTTTCTTTGTTAGTCTGGCTAAGGGTTTGTCAATTTTATTGATATTCTCAAAGAACCAGCTTTTGGTTTTGTTTATTGTTTCTAGTTCTTTCTTATTCTCTATTTCATTTAGCTCTGCTCTAATCTTTGTTATTTCCTTCTTTTTACTTCCTTTTGGTTTAGTTTGTTGTTGTTTTTCCAATTCCTCCAAGTGTGCAGTTAGGTCTTCAATTTTAGCTCTTTCTTCTTTTTTAATATATGTATTTATGGCTATGAACTTCCCTCTCAGGATTGCTTTTGCTGCATCCCATAGGTTTTGATATGTTTTGTTGTCGTTTTCATTAGTTTCAAGGTAGTTACTGATTTCTTTTGATATTTCCTCCTTGACCCATTGTTTGTCTAAGAGTGTGATGTTTAACTTCCATATCCTTGTGCCTAACCTGTTTCTCTGGCCCTTAGTGATTTCCAATTTCATTCCATTGTGGTCAGAGAAATTACTTTTTATAACCTCAATCTTTCTGAATTCATTGAGAGTTGTTCTGTGGTCTAGCATGTGGTCTATCTTGGAGTATGATCCATGTGCACTCAAGAAGAATGTAAATCCTGCTGTATTTGGGTGTAGTGTTCTGTATATGTCTATTAAGTCCAGGTCCTCTAATGTATTTTTGAGAGCCTTTGTTTCTTTATTGGATCTCTGTCTAGATGTTCTGCCTAATGATGATAATGGTGTATTAAAATCCCCCACTATAATTGTAGAGTCATTTATTTCTCCACTTCATTTTTCCAGAGACTGCCTCATGTATTTTGGGGCACCCCGATTAGGTGCATAAATGTTTATGATTGTTGTCTCTTCTTGAGAGATTACCCCTTTTACTAGTATATAGTGTCCATCTTTGTCTCTTACAATAGTTTTGCATTTAAAGTCTATTCTGTCTGATATTAGAATAGCTACTCCTGCCCTTTTCTGGCTATTGTTAGCTTTTAAAATTGTTTTCCAGCCATTCACTTTCAGCCTCCTTGAATCCCTGGGTTGAAGGTGGGTTTCGCATATAGGTGGATCATATTTCCTTATCCATTCTACCAATCTGTGTCTCTTGATAGGTGAATTTAGTCCATTAACATTCAGTGTTATTACTCAAAGCGAATTTCTTACTTCAGCCATTTTTTCTTTGGGTTAATGTATGTCATATGTTGTTTTGTTTCTGTTTTTGTCTTTTTAGTTGCTTTTAAACTCTCCTCCAACTCTCTCTCCCTTGTTTTTTCCTTTCAACTTGTAGAACTTCCTTTAGTATTTCTTGAAGTGCAGGTTTCTTATTGACATACTCTCTTA